>CANNZV010001958.1:0-120706 GCA_947561585.1 Caprella mutica
CCCAAATTTCACAAAAATTCTGAGCCAAGCCAATTTGACTCATTTTTTGAAGATTTCAAGCTAAAATTAACATGGGAACATAGGAATTAAATTATTCAAAATTTTAAGCCAATTAATTGGCTTTAACTGACATACTATATAACATGGCTGTTATGCAGTTTGTTGTATGATGTGTCCGCTATTTTGTTGTTCTGCACACTTCATGATTGTGTAATGACCTGGCAGGGAGATTCGTTGGGTGGCACTCCTCCCGATACATCTACCTAACGGATAAGTTTTTAATTATACCTGTTATGATCACTTCTTGGGTTTGAGAACTGAAACTAGACTTTCAAATTTTAATGGGAATATATATGAATTTATCCCTTCAGTAATATAGTTTATTCTTTATTTCCATGATTCAGTAACTGATCTAAATAATGTCTATCAATGAAATGAAAGCGGGTAATGACCGGTTCAATTTTATTAGTGGCACAAATATAAAAATACTCAGTTTGACAAATATGAGAATGAGAATGATCAGAATAGAGGGTAGAATAGTATATGATTATGTTCTACCCCCGCTAGTGTCGTGCAAATTCTGCTTATCAGAACAAGTGTTTAGGCAGGAGAAACTTAAACTTAGTCCTATGAGGGTACAATCAGCAAATCGAACAAATAGGCCTACTTTGGATAAAAATACATAGGGATATAGAAACAAACAATTTGGTTAGATGGTATAAACGATTTTCTGAGAGGGTTGGTTACCGACGGGAAGTAAGCAATTATATAGAAATTCAAAACCCTTAGAAGACTTGTTATTTTAGAGCTTTGTGTATAAATAAATACGTAGTTATATACATATTTGAATTATAGTTCATAACATACATTAGACTGAAAGTTTACAACATTACCCCTTAAAATTATAATTATTACAGTTTTCTTTGGTAAATTTTATTTTCTATTCCAAAAAACATCTCGATCAAAGAATTAAACTGTGTATCTTCCTAGTACTAGTAGGTATAAACATTGGATCCAGGTACCGTCAGTCATAAATTTGATAACAATTATGAAATTCACTCCATATATCATTAATCTTCATTTAAATTACCTATCTATTATAACAGACAGTGGTGCGCTGTACTGTGGTGCGCCACTCAGCTTTTAGATACGTATCCGACCATTAGTCTTAAGCTACATGCATGATAACTTAATAAGAAACATCAAATCTATGAGATGTACTGTATAGCCACTGTAGCTATGGAGTCGTGAGAGTGTATGGATTTTTCTTAGTTTATGCATAATTATTTGTTTTTAATGGAAAAATACTTTTAAATACTTTTTTATATTTAATAAAGCAACCATCAAATGCGGATACGCGTTTGAATGATACGGATATTGTTAGGTTATGCATCTAATTGTTACATTTAATAGAGCAACCATCAATCAATTGTTGTGACTTGCGCCTTTGAATGATATGGATATTGTTAGTTTATGCATCTAATTGTTACATTTAATAGAGAAATAATCAGTCAATTGTTGCACGTTTATACGTGGTTATACTGTTCAGGGCTGGTGGACATCCATGAGGTGGGCTAGTCTGCAAGGCATGCACAATCAGTCTCCAGATATTTAATTTTTGGGACAATTTCTCTCCAAAGATTTTCAAATTTCTCTCCAAAATGACTAAAAATCTCTATATACTCTCCAATAATTACATATAAACCTAGGAATTAATTGGAAAATTGTCATGGATAATTCAGGAGAATAATTTCAAAACCTCAATAGTTGCTGGATAAACTTCATGCATCTTTTGCAGACTGGGAGGTAGGCCAACGTTGGGCCTTTGCTGGCCCAATACACCGAGACTGGCATGACAGTGTTGGCCCAGAGTTTCGTTCTGAATTAGGCCAACGTTGGCCCAACATTGTAATGATTACTGGGTTGCCTTATTAAATGTAACCATAAGATGCATAAACTAACAATATCCATATCATTCAAACGCTCAACAATCGACTGATGGTTGCCCTATTAAATGTAACAATTAGTTGCTTAAACTTACAAATCCATATCATTCAAACGCGAACAATCGACTTAAAGGTTGCCTTATTAAAGATATAAAAAAGTATTTTTCCATTAAAAACAAAACAATTAATTGAATACTTAATTAATTAAACAATAATTAATTAATTAAATTTATAAAAATCATATCATTCGAACGCGCAGCAATCGATCGATGTTTGCGCTAACTATTGATCAATAGATTGCGCAGCGCAATCGGTTGCTATGGCAGATCACTCAAACGTGCGTGACATATATATATTATGTTACGTGTATGTATGGTTTATTAAATGTCACAATCACCAAAGGTATAGTTGACTGTAATTTAATTTTTAATGGGTAAATCCTCTACCACAAAGTATTTTGAAATAAAACAATCATTTCATGAATTTTGTTTAGAGCAACTTAGTGCTCACTCCTCTGAAGAATCGCAATAACAAATAACAAGATTTTGTGATTAGACTGCGTAATGTTGTAGAAAAATAGAATGAATATAGTTCAGTTATAGACTACAGCAAGACCTTGGCATACAATTTTCAGTTTTGTACATTCTATTTACAATTTTCAGATTTTGCAACGTTTGTTAGCTACAGTCTAAAAAACTTTATATTTGCTTATTCAAACTGTTGTAATTTGATACTACAAGTACAAGCTTTTCTTTCTAATATTATCTTTTTCCCCTTATTAGGTACTTTTTTGGAAAAACCGGGTGAAAATAAGTATTACATATTCTATTTTTGACTTGATATTCCTTCTTCGTTTGATGCTTTTTGGGGGATTTTTTCTGGAGGGATTATTTCCTAGACCTGTTCCAGCCACTAGCCAGACGCCTGTCTAGATACCCAGACTGCAGAATCTGGTAAAGTGTTCTCCTAGATATCCTCTATTTTGGCTTCTGATCTCAGAAAAATACATGTAAATAGGTATAGGCGGAAATTAACGATTGTTCCCACAGAAAATGTTAAAAATGTCTCATATTCTGCAGACTGGCTAGATAATGAGTAGAGATCTCTTATTCTGTTTATAGCTAAATTAATGTAAATATAGAGATTATTCCAGAAGTGTTTTGAAGAAAAATTAATGTTAATATAGGAATGAATTCAAAATTGTTCGGAGAGAATATCCCAAATATCTCCCATATTCTTCAGACTGACAGTATTCTACATGTCATTTTGGAGAGATTTTATGATAATTTCATCATATATGAGGGAAAATTGGCAACTTTTGGAGATAGCTAGCTGGAGAGACAAATCATCAAATAGAGTGTTTTTGAGCCATAGGCATATTGTTTTACTTTGGTAGAGAATATCCCAAATATCTCCCACATATACCTGATAAGTTTTTATTTACACCCCAGACTTCAATATGATAGTTACCCTATAAGACTATAATTATTAGTTTTCTATGATAAATTTTATTTTCTATTCCAAATTTAACATATCAACCAAAGAATAAAAGTGTGTAGTATAAACATTGGATTCAGGAACTGTTAGTCATAAATTTGATACAATAATATAATTCCATGTTTCAGAGGCTGGAAAATTGTAAGCCAATTCTTTGGACATTCTATCATTTCCTTTATGTATCTAAAAGCTGAGTGGCCCACCACTGTACATTCTATCAAAAACTTAATTTGAATGATGATTTATGATATATGGAGTGAATTTGATTATTATTGTATCAAATTCATGACTGACTGTACCTCAATCCAATGTTTATACAATACAACCTAGTTTAATTCTTTGATTGAGATCACAATTTTTTGTGAAATTTGAAATAACTTGAGCATTATCTTGTTTTGTTACTAGTATTATCTTCAAGGATGAGAATAAATTTAATTTATATGTAAATTATATATGGTAATATACCTTGCAGCCAGGTAATGAAGCATGTCCAAACTCGCCATTTTAATGGCAAGTTTGTGACAGTTATTCTGAGTCCTTCAATTACAAACGGTGAGAAATATCTATTTTTCTCTTATGCTACAATGTTATTTTGGAGAGAACTTATGATAATTTGATTATGTTCGAGCGAAATTTTGTGATTTTGGAGAGACAAATGGAGAGTTTATATGCCATACTATTTAACTTGGCCTTGCAGTCACTTAGCATAATGTATCTCCTAGACTCTTGACTCGTCACTCTCGAGAGATTTAAATTTGAGATAATGTTTCTCACTGATTCTTAGCAGCAGATTCAGAATCTCCCACAACTAAATTAATGGTTACCCAGTCTGCAGAAACAGTGATTCCGTTTGAGATTTCTTATTCTGTTAACTTTAAAATTAATGTTAATATAGAGATTAATTCAGGAATGTTTGTTGCAAAATTATTGTAAAATTAGGAATTAAATCAAAAAAATTTGTAGAGAATATCCCAACTATCTCCCATATTCTGCAGACTGGATAGTTACATAGGAATTAATTCAAAATCTCCTGTGGCTAAATTAATGGTAATATAGAAATTAATTCAAGATCTACCTCAGAGATCTACAATTTCTAAAATTGGGCTCAGATTTGTCTCGGAGAGTCTTGGAAAAATGTTCCATAGAATCCATATTCTGCAGACTGGCCTAGCAGGGCTAACTTGCTAACCATGCTTAAGGCTAGCCATGTTTAAGAGTATGTCAGTTAAAGCAATTAGCAGATCAAGTGTACTTTAAGGACCCCAAATTTTCCAACTATACCCCAAGTGTAGTTTAAGGACCCCAGTGTTAAGTTGTTAACCCAAGTGTAGTTTAAAGACCCCAGTGAATTTTTGAATGTATCTATGTTACGGCGTTCTGCAAGTCTTGACTGCAATCAAATCAAAATAATCAGAGCAACAAAAAAATGGACAGAGCAACATTCCAAACAGAAATTCTACATCTACTTGGTTAAGATCCACTACTGGTCATTGAATTTATGAAGCAAATACAACTATCTAGTTAAAATTATAACAATATTAAGAAATAATAACAAAATGTTACCCAATATAAGGAAATCGTAACTAACAGTAACATATGAATATATTATAATCATAAAATGAAATAAAAACATTATAAGGAAATAAAATTATTATAAGGACCCCAAATTTTCAAACTATACCCCAAGTGTAGTTGAAGAACCCCAGTGTTAACCCAAGTGTAGTTGAAGAACCCCAGTGTTAACCCAAGTGTAGTTTAAGGACCCCAGATTGAGCTGGGGTCCTTAAACTACACTTGATCCCAATTAGCTACTAATTGGCTTTAATTTATTAAAAGATCAAAACTCAGATATGTCTAATTGGCTTATAATTTTGAATTAATTCTTTATTTTCCCATATTAATTTTCAATTGAAATCTTCAAAAATGAGTTAGCTCAGAAATTTTTGGTCAAAATTGACTCAAAATAAGTCTCCAAGATTTTATTTTGAGGACAATTTGTCACCAAATATTTTAAAATCTGTCTCCAAAATGTCCAGAATTCTTGAAATATTTCTCCATTAATTACTAGGAAACATAGAAATCAATTTGGAAATGTTCTTCAAGAATCTGCCACTTGCCTGCAAAATATTATTTTTTGCTTTTCCTTTTCTGTAGTTATTGCAGATATAATGAACATCACATGATCACTCAAGTCAATGCTATATTTCTTGTATGTTTTCAGATTAGCTATTCTTCTTGAATCAGTTTTATTGTCTAATTTATGTTTCTCTGGTAAGAATATCCATTGACAGCACTATGGCTGAGGTACAGGATGATGAGCAGTGGCTCTATGGTGATGATGATGGGTCTAATGGTGCAAAAGAAGCTGCAACTACAGAGCAACAGGTAGCTACTATATTGGTTACATTTAAAAAAAGTTCAATTCATTCTAAATGAAGATATAACTTTGATGGCCTGTTTATTTTGATAATTAAGTAACTGTTGACTAATAAGCTATGGATATTTTTAATATTTGAATTGGAATGAATTTAGCAAGTATCAATTAAATAATGTACATTCTTTTTCAGACTGAAAATAGTACAGAAGATAGTGTTGTTACAGCTGAAGTTGGTAAATCTGATGGTGAGTAGATTTTAAAGTTAATAACTTTTTTGTCCGAGAGATAATAAAATTTTGGAAGCTACCATATTCAACTGTCAGTTTGATTAGATAATTAAAAGTCTCTCTGCTAGAATTGAGATACAGGCTCAAATTTCATTTTATCAGTAAATATAAATTATGAACTTAAATGTTGCACTAACACTACTATTCTATTTTATTTGTAGCAGCTAACTAGTTTTTTAGTGATTTATTTATAATGATTTCATAAGCAATTCAGTTATTTCCAATACAATATCATTAAGTTAAGATTTGTAATTTTTTTTTTAGCAATTATTGAATATTTTCTGTCATATTTGATGATTCTAATTTGCCATCAGCCGACAAAGAGAATGTGGCTGAAGAGAATGGAGAAGAGAAAGAGATGGAAGAAGGAGAGAAGGATAAGGATGGAGAGAGTAGTGATGAAGATGATGTCACCATCACCATTGGTGAGCTGAAAAAAGCTGCTGAAGTGATGACACCAGCTCAGCAACAGTCCAGATTCCAGCCTAAGGTAGGAATACATTTCTCAAGATTACAACCCATCTTTATTCTTAAAATATTTTTTTGTTTAACCCTTTCATACCAATTGCGATAATGCGTCCCACATACCTAATTTCATTTAGATACAAATGGGCTTAAATGGTCCAGAAATGCATTGAAACAGCTAAATATCTAAAAAAAAATTGTGAAAAATTACATTAGTCGTTAAAGTTGATCAATAATGTGATCATAAAGGATCTTTATTCTAGCTCTAAACAGTAAATGTATCCTGAAATTTTCACTATTTGGTATTACTGAATTGACATTTTCACCCGACAATTGCTAATTAATGTTCATTTCAGGCTGCACCAACAACTGGTCTCAAGGATGACGATTTCACAGGCCCTGGTAAGGTGAATGGTGTGCCAGTGCAAGAGCTCACCAATGACGATGCTGAGAGGCCCTGGAGAAAACCCGGAGCAGACCTGTCAGACTACTTCAATTACGGTTTCAATGAGGACAGTTGGTTCAAGTACTGCGATAGACAGAAGAGAATGCGTGTGTCTGAGAGTGGCTCTGGATTGTACACCTTGGGTGTTAACCTCGCCAAAGTAAGTAGCTACTAAACAACACAGCTGTAGTGGACATATTAGCTGACACACAGCTCTATACCTAGGGTATGATAGTTGTTGTTCTTGGGGATAATAAAAAAATTTCAAGTTCTCCCTATTTAATTGGAAACTGCTTTAAGTATTTGAAAAAAATATTTATTACGAAAGTTCTTTCTATGATATTAATCAATTCACTTAGAATTGTCTTGGATAATAAATATCCTCACCTTAACTTTAATCCTAAACCTATTGTTTACATTTCCAGCCCTTTGGTAATTCTGGTCCTCAGCAAAATGACAACAGTAAATATGGCGAGATGAGCAACATTCTAATATCAGGGGGACGCCCCAACAGAGCATTACCTACACAGCCACCTAAACGTCCAGATCCAAAGTCAAACTCTAATGCTATTCAGGTGAGATATAACTTGCGTTGAAGGGATTTGTCTTTAGGTACAACTAGTCAAGCTACTACACAAAAAAGCTATTCTTGCTCATGTAGCTCCAGATTATACACCTTTGTCATAAGAGGTACAACAGAATAAATTGCTAAACTTGTTGCCAGACTCTGTACTGTAAGCGGATAGTGACTAGAAAGGGCACTCGTAAATTGCATACCTTCGCCGCCACTACATGTTTTTAGTTCATTTTGATCTTTTCTATACCTTAACCAAATTTCAGACAATTCGGTTGAATATATTTTTGATGTATACGAATAACAAGAGTACAAATAAATATTGTCTATGAAAACATAACCTTCCCACAATTTTACGAATGTAATGACGGCCAATATATCGCAGCAATTACAGTCATCAGTTTCCTATAATATCTACAAAAAGATGATCAAATCAATATTATCTGAAGAACACAACAGTTAATGTAATTGGTGATGTTAAAAGCAGACTGACCCTTGTAATGACATTACCTTTTTTACCTTCACACCACTACCTGTGTGACAGTTGGTACTGATGTAATTTGCTGAAGTTACACCTGAACATGCTACCATCCAGTCTTTAATAGCTAGCTATTTTTTATTTTGTTGCTACTCGGTAAGCTTAGTGCAATTAATGTGGCTAAATTGATTCCTCTTTTAATTAAAATTATCAAGTGGACCCTGATCCTAAATGAGAATGCTAAAACCTTTAAAAATATTAAACTGTCATTGAAACATATTGCAATAATCTTTCTTTTCAGTTTTCTGTCCACCTTACCATTCCCTATATAGTTTCTATTCAGTGATGTTTGTCTCTGTCTGTACAGGTGATGACAGCAGACAGGAGGGAGTACTCCAATAAATTGATGTCTCAACCCCCTCCCCCTCAATTCATGGGGGGAAATGGACCCCCACCTCCCAATATGATGTCAGGGGGTTATGATGAGATGGAGTGAGTAACTTAAAACCTATACACAAATATTTATCACCTTAAGTTTTCTTAAGAAATTATATTTGGCTTTGACTATAGGTACAGATATATTGAGAATAATTTTAGATCCATGACATTTTCTGATGACATTAATACAGTCATTGAAAAATTCAGACAAATGCATTAATATTTTTACTACTGAGTTATTAAAACTACAATGTTGTAGTAGATCCAAATCTATCATAATTATTTTTTTATGTTTTTTTGATATGTTCCATCTTTTATTTTTTCTCATGTTTTCTTCTCTATTGTTCAGGTTTGGTGGTTTCCCAGGTCCAGACAATGGCTACTACCCACCCGCCATGCCTCCATCTAACTTCTACACCACCCCTCCACCATCCGCCACCTCATTCCCTCCAAACAACTGGAGCAACCCCCCTCCTCCTGTTTCTTCTGGGCCCCCACCCACCGCTGCTCCCACCAGAGGGTGGGGCGGGGATTTGCCTCCCACCCCTGCCATGTTGCCCCGGTCAGACACACCAGGCCCAGCCCACAGGGATAGGGACAGGGACAGTGATGATGACAGGAGAAGGTAAGTCTTAATAGCGTGTAGCTATTTGAAATCATTGTATTCTAATCTCATATTTCGAAAAGGGAACTTCTAAGTTTGGAAAATAATTATAATTTATATGGTACATAATCATTTAACGTTATAGCTATCATTTATATCGTATAACTTCTGTATAAACTATTTCCCAAAAGGTTAAAGCACCCACAACTGTTCATTCATTTTTCTACCCATGATATATTGTAAACCAGTCACTGAAGTAGGTAATATGACGCAAGAAAATGTATCCGCTTCTATGCCATAAACGGTTTTATTTACTGTATTATTTGAAAAGTTTTCTTTTTTCTTCAGACCCTCTCGAAGGCACAGACGAGTGTCTCGATCACCCTCTAGGTCTCGTCACAGATCCAGATCTCGATCTCGCTCCAGGTCTCCATCACACAAACACAAGCGCAAGAAGTCCAAGCGAGACAGGGATGACTAAACCGTTACTGATAGGACACAAACCTTTAAATCTACTTCTCTATAGTTATATAATAATATTTCACAGAAATGCTATTCAGGACTACCATTACTCTGAAAGTACAACTTTTTGCTCCATTTTTCCAATTAACTATATTCAACTTCTATCCACAATATTACAAATAACAATTCCCATTGATTTAATAGATTAACTTTTATTGTTCCTTCTGTTTGTAAAATCTCGTCAATTAGACGATTCCGAACGATTTTATGTAACGATTAAGCATGTGAGATGAACTCTTGTAAATATGTACCTAGCTGCCTCTTTTATCAGTTGCTGTCATTTTCCTCTCAAAGTTTCATCTTGCAACAGTCTTTCATTTTTTCTGAATCTATTTTTGTTTGATAACTCTAATGAATTAATATAGAATCCCATTAGTTCAGTGTTGTATATTTAAATTAACAAGACCTGGTTTCAAAGCTGAGAATTTAGTTACTCAATATTTCTTCATACGAAATTATTTCCAGTCCTCAATTTGTTACTTTTTGCTGTAGTCATTTTAGTTTTCTCATAGCAATAGAAATTAGAGTAAAGTGCCAGTTACCGGATGCGAATTAAATGCCAGGTGAAAATGTCAATGAGTTAGTATTGAACAAACTAGTCAAAATATATTCGTATTTTGATACTTTTTTTAACCCATTGACATTTTCATCTGGTATTTATTTTGCCTCTTGTAGTTGTGACTTTACCCTACTTCACCTAGCTGAAATTTAGCTTTCTTTGATTTGTTTTTAAATGTTCTTTTTCTTATTTAACCGATGAAAATTGTATGGATAGGAGTTTGGTGTCTATTTTTGTGTTGAAATTGTTGAATATTATGTTTTTCTGACCTCTGTTCATAATTTCTCGTCAATTTATACATTTCGCCACACTAATTTTAGTGTTTGATTTAACCTTAATGGCCCCAGGGACTCTATCCTGAAGCTGTCTATTGTGAATGGTAGAGAAGGGGGGTGGCGTCCCTTGGGCCCCGAACTGTTGTAATTTGGATTATGTATTGTCTTTTTTTACCATGTTTATCCTTTTTTAACGCTACTTGCAGTTTTAGAGGATAGCGCTAGGGTTTTGCTCTTCAACTACGAGGTCTTAGATTTTGTATTCGGTGGCTTGTACCTATTATCACCTCTTCCATCCGTGAGTACAACCACCGGTGCTTGTGTCCCTTTTCGTAACATTCCTTGGTAAACTGCATTCACGAAGTAGCTTTTCTTCTTCAAATTAAGTTAAATTATACAATCCCGCTAGAGAGGGACGTGGTGATTGTGAGTTGGTGTATGAAGCCACGGGTTTCAGTCTCGTTGTTGGCGTTCTCTTGTTAGTTTTGGTATGATAGGCCAGCCATTTTGTTTATTGCGTTCTTGATGTCGATCTGGTAGTAGGTACAAAGATAATATATTTTGATACTCTGTGAGCAACATTTGAGCGAATCACTAACCTAACGCTGAGAAAGAAGATTGTACACTCTTTGTTTTGATTGAAAATTTAGATTTTTATACAAACCTGCGTTTCTGGCCTTAGTTTAAGATATTAATTGTTTCCTAAAGTATATAAACATTTCTATAATAACTTTATCCGATTTTATACCTTTACACGAATATTAAATAGATTTAGTAAACCTAATACCTAGTTGACAATCAAAACAAATGGTGTATATTCTTCTTCTTCTGACTGAAAATTAGAAAGTCGGAAGTAATATAGGTTTTGTAGAGTTTTGATTATAAAAATCTTTAAAAGCATATAAAATCGAAAATATGCTACCAAATTTGATGGGGTTTGCAGTAAAATGATAAGAAAACATTAGCCTCGTTGATTTAAGCAATAAAAAAATTTGCTTTGAGGAGACCTTTAACCTTTTGTAGCTTCATTTCCAAATCAGACGAATGTTATAAGCTAGAAAAAGAAATTCAATTGCTTCGTCACGTCATCACTAGGGTTGTGACAATATTCTTTTAGCATAAAAATATATTCTCGAGCATATTTTAAATAAAGCATATTCTTTTTATTAAAAAGTAATAAAACATATCCTTTTCAACAATATATAAAAAAAATCATGAAACTAATATATTTCTCAGTTCAGAGATATGCTATATAACTAAAGAATATATATTTACATAAAAAAACAATGGAAAGTAAGTATATAGGTATTTTAGAAGACCGTTGCCGAACAATACATGCCAAAATTATTGGAACATACAAGCCGAATTAAGGTTAATACCTGAAAAACCTGTTCAGGGTTCGATATTGAAAAGTTTCATAAATTAATATTAGAAAATGCATTTTTATTTTATTATTACAACTTTTCAACCTTTCTTAGTTTAAATTTAAAATTTATCCGTTTTATAAACACGATATTACTGTGACTGAACTTGGTCAGACGATATACACATTGAATCCATGAGCCATATGATTCAAGTTAATAAAACTTATTTAAACTCGTCAAAGATTATTGCACCGAAACAAGAGATTAGCATCCAAATGTGATTTAAGGAACTTGCTAATATCCCTTATTATATTTATATATCTAATTGCAGCACTTTTAATGAATTGAGCATAAAAAGCATAATTGAGAATAAAAAGCATAATAAGAATATAAAGCATATTTTTAAGGATATTTCAGAGCATGAAAGAATATATTTAGAGCATATCAGAATATATTTCGTGAGAATATAAAGCATATTTCAAAGAGAATATTGTCACAACCCTAGTCATCACTCTTCCCGCCCCTCTAGAGAGTATGACTCTAAATAGGACGTGGCATAGCCGTAACAACTTAGTTAGTTTCGTCGTCCAAGAGTGATGACGGACGAAGTTTGACTGTGGAGGAGGTCCTCGGCTAACACAATTCTTCACTTCATAATGAAAAAATAATGCTACTTCCTACCTCTGTAGTTTTTTTTCCATTAATTCATTTCAGAATTATGTTAGCCTCCGGTAACCTGAATATTTTCAGACTCTGTCATGAATTAAATAGTTAGAAGGATACTCACACTTGAAAATGGCGCGAAAGTGTGACGTCACGCGCGCGACTCATGACGTCACTTGGTTTAGGGGAGGATGGTCATCAATGGGACACTGGGAACAATGGCACATGCTGAATAACTTTTTTATTTGAGAGTAATTTGTAACAAAATCTTAGTGGTAAATTAGGCATACTTCAGTGCATTCACTCGCATTGAATTCAGCGGTTGGGGTGCAGTCAGCTCTGTGTAAAAACGAAAACGTGTTTTAGAGGTGGGAAAACTAAATTTTTCGTATTTTGTTTCAATTGTTATAAATCTGTTAATTTTTACATAATATTTTTACATAATATTAAGTGATATGCAAAATATGATCATATGAAAGGATTGTCTTCATACTTTTGTAGTTGAGCTGCTATACCCATATGTTTTCAAAATGGCGTCATGGTGATCATTGGGACAGAAAATTTGGTTAACAATGGGACAGTGCCCTATTGTCATCCAAACTGTCTAGTTACTCCATATGAATTAATAAATATATATTTTTGATACAATAGCGTGAAATGTAGCTTCAGGGCTTATGTAGAAACAGAGCTTCCAGCTGAAGCGAGACTTTAGACCATGTTCAAGGGCTTTTGCAATCTGAGGTCATCACAGGGCACTGCTTAGAAAACAAATTTCACTAATAAAAGAAAAAGACGCAGCATGATTGCTACGGATACACCAGCGAAAGAAGAGTTTTTTTCTGGTGCCACTAAGGATAAGGCCGTCGAAATCACTTCATAAAGTATCCGCCGTAGATGGCCTGTGAACTATTGTTCTTGGTCTGGTATAGAACTCTTAATTTAACTGATCCATTCGTCTGAAGAACTTAAATATCTACCGAAAACGTTGGAAATGAAGGTTTATGAACTTGTAGAATTTGATTCGATTTCTAAAACGTATTCTGTTGGCCAAAAGCATGAAAAAGATAAATACGAAATATTGATGTTAGGCGAAGATTCGAGTGCAATGAGCTTAATTTTACTAATGTTCCTGACATGGCATCGGTGAGGCTAGAGGACATTAAACTGATATTATATGAATCAACTAAGTGTGGAACAACATAAAGAGATAATTTGAACTTGAATTTTGACCTTTAACCTCAACAATATACAAGTTTTGATAAACTGTCCCATCGTTCACCAGGGTATGTCCCATTGTTCACCAGTGCTGGTATACAATAGGACAATTCTTTTGATTTTTTATTTAATTTTTTTCTAGTCAACAGAATATGTGATAGCATTCGAGTTAGTTTAATTTTATAAAGGAATATCTATATTACGCATGGATTTTTTATTTTTCATACTTTGCCCAAAGTAAATGAAATATCTATCTTTCTGTGTTTTTTGTCCCATTGATGACCATCCTCCCCTACAGATGCTTGCATCGGAAATATTTGGTTATAGATCTTCATGAAATAACTTTTGATTACTTGGTCAAATATATAATTAAATACATCGTAAATGTTACTATATAATTATAAAATGAAGAGCGAGTGAGACGACAAAAAAAGTTTCCATCCTTTTATTTTTCTAGAGCTTTCGAATAATTCAATATTCATTATCAATATCCTAATTATGACTAATTTTAAACAAAATAAGTAGAAGTAAGAAGTATCATGGATACCAATATTAATAAAGTCACCTAACTAATTCACAAATAATAAAGAAAAAGAAAAAATCATAGAAAATAATAAGTTATTAACCCAAAATAGCTAAGTTAAATGAACTCGCTTGTTTATTGAGCGATGGAGACTGTTTATGAATGTATATAGATTCCAATAAACGAATATCACACTTGTTTGAAGTTTGCAAAATTTTGAAATTTTCTTCCTTAATTGGGTGATTATGATCTAAAGAATGATTACGAATTGAACTATATGGTTGGGAGCTATATGGGTTATTAGTTCTAAAGGATATTCCCTTGTGCTGAAAAATTCTCACCTTTAACTGCATCATGGTCTCACCAATGTACATTGGGGAGACCATGTACATTGGTGAACATTGGTGAGACCATGATGCAGTTAAAGGTGAGAATTTTTGAAGTGCACACTTCAATCATGAAGTGTGCAGTACAACAAACTAGCGGATACAACAAATTACATTAAATGATGAAATGTAGTTTATTACTGATTTAACATAAAATATATGTATATCGGATACATCAAATTGTTAAAAAATACTGTAATGACTGACGACAATCATCGTGACTTTTGGTTCCGTTATAACACTGCAACTGCATAAACATTCTTGTCTGCAGTAGACTGATTGAAAAATCACTTCGAGGGCAAGATTATTTAGCAATGAACCGTTTTATCTGGCTAACTAAGTCCCTTAACCTTTCACCTTTGAATTTAATATCTGATATATGTTAAAGAGAAGGTATTTAAATTGAAAACAAACATGATTGGAGGCTTGAAGCCATAGATACGTAAGGTAACCAAAATATATTAGTTGCAGTAATCGCTAATTTTGAAAAAAAATTGATCTCTGTATTAAGCACAGTGGTAAGAATTTCAAACACTTGTTATATACTGAATAAAACTTGAGAATATACTTTTTTATGTGATATTTGTTTTACCTTTCTACATCAATTACTTTTGAAGTTATAAGCATTTACTTTCGACCAGTTTTTTTATGGGTCACCCGGTAGATTATAATTATCATAATAATATCGTTCGGTAATGAAACTAGCAAAACTATTCTAAGGAAATGGTATACTTTCATAATTTTATTCAATTTTCGGAAATGCTACAGGGTGCACCTAGAAATCCTCTGGGGCGCTCCAGTGCGCCTGGTTTGACTTTGATTTTTCAAGATGGTTACTGACATAGTTGGAAATATTTTGTTCAACAACCCTGATGTTCAAAGGAAAATTCCTGTCGCACTGATCAGATTTCGTCGTAGCTACTCCAGATTGTCCAGTTATTCATACGAAGAGGCACCGTTTGAGGGCACACCCTTTGAGAACCACTGCTTTAAAGATTGGTCCCACCTCTTGGCTAAGTTATTCAACATGAATTTTATCATATCCCTTACTACTCTTTTTGTCCCTTGTATAGAAGTGTATAGGATTAAGATATTAAAAAGAGCATATCATTACCGCGGTGACCGGTATATTCCACCCCGGTAAATTCAATCTCAGTATATTCCACCCCGGTAAATTCAATCTCGGTATATTCCACCCCGGTAAATTGAATCTTGGTATATTCCACCTCGGTAAATTCAATCTCGGTATATTCAACCCCGGTAAATTCAATCTCAGTATATTCCACCCTGGTAAATTCAATCTCGGTATATTCCACCCCGGTAAATTGAATCTCGGTATATTCCACCCTGGTAAATTCAATCTCGGTATATTCCACCCCGGTAAATTGAATCTTGGTATATTCCACCTCGGTAAATTCAATCTCGGTATATTCCACCCCGGTAAATTCAATCTCAGTATATTCCACCCTGGTAAATTCAATCTCGGTATATTCCACCCCGGTAAATTGAATCTCGGTATATTCCACCCTGGTAAATTCAATCTCGGTATATTCCACCCCGATAAATTGAATCTTGGTATATTCCACCCCGGTAAATTCAATCTCGGTATATTCCACCCCGGTAAATTCAATCTCGGTATATTCCACCCCGGTAAATTCAATCTCGGTGTATTCCACCCCGGTAAATTCAATCTTGGTATATTCCACCCCGGTAAATTCAATCTCGGTGTATTCCACCCCGGTAAATTCAATCTTGGTATATTCCACCCCGGTAAATTCAATCTCGGTATATTCCACCCCGGTAAATTCAATCTCGGTATATTCCACCCCGGTAAATTCAATCTCGGTATATTCCACCCCGGTAAATTCAATCTCGGTATATTCCACCCTGGTAAATTCAATCTCGGTATATTCCACCCCGGTAAATTCAATCTCGGTATATTCCACTCCGGTAAATTCAATCTCGGTATATTCCACTCCGGTAAATTCAATCTCGGTATATTCCACTCCGGTAAATTCAATCTCGGTATATTCCACCCCGGTAAATTCAATCTCGGTATATTCCACCCCGGTAAATTCAATCTCGGTATATTCCACTCCGGTAAATTCAATCTCGGTATATTCCACCCCGGTAAATTCAATCTCGGTATATTCCACCCCGGTAAATTCAATCTCGGTATATTCCACCCCGGTAAATTCAATCTCGGTATATTCCACCCGGTAAATTCAATCTCGGTATATTCCACCCCGGTAAATTCAATCTCGGTATATTCCACTCCGGTAAATTCAATCTCGGTATATTCCACTCCGGTAAATTCAATCTCGGTATATTCCACTCCGGTAAATTCAATCTCGGTATATTCCACTCCGGTAAATTCAATCTCGGTATATTCCACCCCGGTAAATTCAATCTCGGTATATTCCACTCCGGTAAATTCAATTTCGGTATATTCCACCCCGGTAAATTCAATCTCGGTATATTCCACCCCGGTAAATTCAATCTCGGTATATTCCACCGCGGAATATTCCACCCTTGGTATATTTCAACCCGGTTAGTTCCACCACACTGTTTTTTCACTACACAATGTACACATGTGATTGAACAGTAAAAAGAAACGGTTTGTGAATGCACTTTATAAGTAGAATATATTCTGTAGCTGTCTTTGGTGAATCGCCGCCACTTATAGATCATTTTGACATCAACCTTTGATCCGTTCGCTCTCTACATCTGATAAACTGGTAACTGGATAATGATCAATTGTCTTACCAAGTTTCATGCAATATGGTTCAATACTTTTCGAGAAAGTGACCTTGAGCTTTGACCGGATCACTCCCAGAATTCTACCAGATGGTTCCTTGACATTGACCAATCCTCCCAATAAATTTCAAACAATTTGTTTGATCAATTTTTTAGTTGTTGAGTTATAAATGGCCTTGACCTTGATCTTTGACTTTTGCGAATAACAAGATGATAAGTAAATATATACCGGGTAAAATATGACCTTTTGCAAATTTGTGAAGGTAATAAATGCTGTCTAAAATATAACCTTCCACACTCTGCGAAGGTAATAAGTATTTATATTTCGTTAATTACTTAATAGTTTGAATTACTATTTCTGTAATGTAAAGTTTATATTAATATGATATAATTTAATTGGCACTAGTATCTTTGAATATTCAACAAAATTCACTAATTAATTAAGTGCCATGATAGTTAATTTCTATTTACTTATTGTCATCTATTCAGTTCAATAAGTAAATTATCCAAATCAATTTTGTCAAATCTCAAAAAAGTGACTGATAATTAAATGATTTATTTCCTTCAAACATTTCATAATTATTCACAATTCTTTTCGTGATTATACCTGGTATCCAACTTACATGAAATTATGGCTTATGGGGTCATATTAGGTGAGCGAGGCCCTAAGAATTTGAGTTTGAGAAACACTGCTGTAGAGTGTAGAGGTTCTCAAACTGCAGTACTCGGCCCCAGTAGGGCCTTCATGGCAAGGTTCATAGACTATAACAGGTTAAACGAATAGAAATAGTACGAAATGTTACTAAGAGCTGAGTCTACAAATTCTTTTTATGAAAACCTTTTCTTTAAATTAAAACCTATGAAACCTATGTTACAAATAATTGACATTTTACATTGTTTATTTCTTATTTCATTATTGCAATATTATGTTTGTTTTTATTTTAGGCTTTTAGCTACAGTAATTAAAGCGGATTAAAATGTTGACCAGTGCCCATTAATCAACGGACATCGACGTGAATAGCAGTTAGCATTTTGTTCTTTTAACAGTGGTAATAACCTTTTCTTTGAAATATTTTTTATACCATTCAATAGATTATTAAATTCTAAAGAATTCTATTATGACTCACGCCCAAGTTTAATCTATCGTTTAAGAGATATTCAAGAAGAAAGACAGAAATTGTTCCTTCCAGTGCTAATTGTCGTAGTGAATAGCAATTAGTTTTTGTTGGTTTTTCAGTGATAATAACCATTTCATTAAAATATTTTTTATACCATTCGATAGATTATTAAATTCTAAAGAATTTCATTCTGACTCACGTGCAAGTTTAATCTATCGTTTAAGAGATATTCAAGAATGAAGACAGAAAATGTTGTTTTCTCAATGGCAATTTTTTCCCCATTCGTTTAACCTGTTATAGTCTTTGAACCTTGCTTCATGGGGCCATGGAAATGAGAATAAAAAATACGCACGCTGTGGTAATAGTAAATAGATTATTTACTATGAATGATACCGTCGACTAAAACATATTAATAAATTTTTATCTAGCACTCACCCGTGAGACGCGACGCGGAGCAACATCTCACGGCATCGACTCCAGTGAGGTTCACCTCTCGCGTCGTGACAGGGTAACCCTGTCACGTCTTCGATGTGGACATCACCCTTCTCTCCCTTCTTACAAACACAGAATTGGGAGGGCGGACTCGGATCTGTGTGAGTACTGCTCCACGGACCCGGGGACAATCTTCCACATTCTCACACAATGTCCAACACTACAACAACATCGGACCACACACAACACACATTCACTGGAGCACCTATGGACCCGCCCTCAGGAAGTCATTGCCTTCCTGAGGGATGTCGGGTTCACTTAGGCCCATACCCCCCACACGTGTCTCGGGTGGCTTCTCCCGAGGCGCGTTCACTCGGTCGCCCCCTGCTCCCTGAGGGTCGGGGGGGGCTAAACAACAACAACAACAACATCTCACGGCTTAAATAAATCTCACCCGCCACTCAAGATGTCTGCAAGAAAAAGAAATTACAAAGAAAAGTACCTGCAGTATGGATTCACAGGAATTACTGGTAATGATGGTGAGAAACCCATATGTGCCATTTGTGAGAAAGTCCTGTCAACAGAAAGCTTGAAACCGAATAAATTACTGAAGCACTTTGAAAAATTTCATGGGAACTTTCACAATAAGACTCTTCCCAATCTTAGAAGACTTGCTGAAAATATAAAATATAAGAAAAATGAGAATTCAAATAGAATAATTGAAACATCATACAAAACTTCTTACAAAATTGCCAAAAAACGAAAACCTCACACAATTGGAGAAGAATTAATAAAACCTTGCATTTTGGAAGCAGCTGCTCTGATGCTGGGCCAAGATGCAGAGACTGAAATGAAGAAAATATCTCTCTCAAATAGCACAGTTCAATGTAGAATACAAGATATGAGTGTGGATATATTATCACAGCTTGTTGCAGCTCTGCACAAAACTTCATGGTTTGCTCTTCAACTTTATGAGTCGACAGACGTTGCTCAGTGTTCCTAACTCATTGCATATGTGAGATATGTGACTGATGAGAGTATCCTTGATGATTTTTTGTTTTGTAAATGCTTGAAAACAACAACGAAAGGTGGCGATATTTTTAAATAATGAATAGTTTCTTCTCGGCCAATAACCTTGACTGGACAAAGTTTGTTGCTGTGTGTAGAAATGGCGCCCCTGCCATGAGATGACTGGATGCAGGTCAGGACTTACAGCTAGAATTGCTGCTCACGTGAAATTCACACATTGTTTCATCCACAGATATGCCATGGCAATTAAACTTCTTCCCGATGATCTGAAAATCACATTAGAAACAGCAGTTAAAATAATTAATTACTTGAAAAGTAGTTCAACAAACAACAGTGTTTTTAAACAGATCTGTGAGGATTTAAGTGCTGAACATACTTCACTTCTATTACATGCAGAAGTTCGATGGTTGTCACGAGGAAAAATTTTACATCGATTCTTAGAATTGAAAGAAGAGATTATACAATTTTTCAACTCCAAAAATAACCCAAAATCAGTGAAGTTTTGTGATATTTTGAACAATGATATCTTTATTGAGAAAGTAGATTACCTTACAGATTTCTTTGCTGATGGTAATTTTCTTAATCTCTCACTGCAAAGTAAAGATGCTCTTCTTATCCATGTTTCAGATAAGATAAGTGCATTTAAAAAGAAGATGGAGCTGTACTCACGATTAGCTGAAAGTGGTAATTTGGCAGAGTGTCTGTCGCGAAATATTGATGACAATTGAACATTCCTAGATTCTATTAATGAGCATTTATTCAAGACTATTGGAGCTATTGATAAATACTATCCTCATTTGAACGAGAGAAGCACCGACAGATGGATTATACAATAGGATCTAGGAAAATTGATCGAAAGCAATTGACCGAAAACAATTTATCGAAAGCAATTGATCGAATTGAAAATTGATCGAATGGAAAATTGGTCGAATGGAAAATTGATCGAAATGAAAATTGGTCGAAAGGGTTATAGTATAGGATATTGGTCGAAAGGAGTATAGATTCTATACTAATAATTTCCTTAGTGTGTTTATTTATTTAATTATTTATTTATTTGGTGTCCGCTTTTACACGACGGGTAATAAACCTGAAGAATTTAACTATGATACGCACGGGAATACATTGACTTGATATTAAAATATCCTGTTTCTATTCAATTTTTAAATTTATTTAATCTATAAAATAAATTAGAATGAGCAGAAAATGTAATTTCAATTGAATTCATTAAAAGTAACCTAATAATGGGAAATAAATTGGTATTGATGATGACCCGTTATTTTTAACGGGAAAGTACACTAGAAATTTAATAATATGATTTCTTTATACTATTGTACAGGGTTTGTAATAATGATGGGACCCAAAAATAATCTATACTAATAATTTCCCTTAGTGTGTTTATTTATTTATTTGGTGTCCGCTTTTACGTGACGGGTATTAAACATGAAAAATGTAACTATGATACGCATGGGAATATATTGACTTGATATTTAAATTCCCTGTTTTCATTCAATTTTAATTGTATTTCATCATTAAAATAAATTAGACTATGCCGAAAATTTAATTTTAATTGAATTCAATAAAAGTAACGTAATAATGGGAAATTAATTGGTATTGATGATGGCCCGTTATTTTTAACGGGAAAGTACACTAGTCTTTAATAACTTTTGTGATAATAGGTGGATTTTGAAAAACTTAACGACAATCGAATCTTGAAAACATCGCGTTTTACATAATTGAACAGTATCGATGATACGGGTTTGGGATAAAAACCAGCGGCAAAAGAAAATCGTATGCTTCTCTATAGTGCCAACAAAATGTCTTGAACAAGAGAACAGCTAGTCTTTGTTACCACCGCCTACTTCACTCATGGAAAAAGCATTGTGAAAGCACATAGAAGTTTTGAAATGAAGTACAGATTGAGGATGTCTCCATCGAAAAAAGTGATAAAGCAATGTGTGAACAACTTCTCTGAAACCGGCAATCTAGACAAGAAAAAATCAAAGGGAAGACATGCAAGCGCCACGCATGAAAATAATGTTACAATAATAAAGCAGATTGTCGAAGAAAGCCCACAAATCAGTTTCAGGTGTTTGTCTCAACCGCTGGATTTAATCTTTAAATCAGCACACACAATACTGAGGAAAATAAATTAACAATGCATCCATACAAAATTCAAATTTGGCAGAAGCTGCACGACGGTGACTACGCACGTCGCGTTGCGTTCTGCGAGTGGCTTTTACAGAAGAACGCAGAAAACTTAAACTTTATTCAGAATTTGATCATGTCAGATGAAGCACATTTCGGACTAAATGAATGTGTAAATAAACAGATCGTCCGTTTTTGGGGAATTAAAAACCCGAAGGTGATCAAGGAAATGTCGCTCCATTCAGAAAGAGTCACAGAGTGGTGTGGAATAAAGGAGAATAATATTATCGGCCCCTATTTCTTTGAGGATAGCAGTGGCCAAACAGTTACAGTGAATGGGTAGCGATATGACGACATGATCACAGGCTTTTTGATTCCGAAAGTGAATGAAATGAATGAGACCAATCTCTACTTTCAACAAGACGGCGCCACCTGTCAGAGGCTGTCACACCACTAAGCCTAATTTGGAAATCATGCGTCAGAAATTTCCGGGAAGATTGATCCCAAGATTTGGCGACGTTGAATGGCCGGCAAGGTCTCCAGATCTTTCCCCTTTTGATTATTTCTTATGGAGTATCTCAAGGGAAGAGTCTACTGTAGCAAGCCTATAAATATCCCTCAATTGAAGGCTGCTATCGAAACAGAAATTTGATCGATTGGACAAGAAATGCTGATCAGAGCAATGAACAACCTCCATCATCGTGCCGAAATTTGTGTGCGATCAGGAGGGCAGCACTTAAAAGAAATTATTTATTAGAAGTAGTTTAGTAAAAATGCGATGTTTTCAGGATTATATGGACGTTTAGATTTTTAAAATCCATGTATTATTTGAATTTATCTCAAAAGTTACTAAAGATTGTTTTGGGTCCCATCATTATTACACATCCTGTATAAACATTCGTTTAACAAGATAATACGTATACTCCAACACAAACAAGAATTTATTGTAAAATAGAATTTTAAAGTATACGTCCTGCAACAAAGCTTTAGCCAGCCAGAAGGATAGTCAGCTGGCAATGAGAGGTTTCCTTGTGGATAGGTGGACAAAATGATAGTCTGAGTTCTTTCATGGTAAAACCTGAGTGCAGTTATTGGGCAGAGTGGATGGTCTTTCCATGTACCAGGGGATGTGATGTCAGGTGGCCTGGATAACGTGTGTTTTGGTTTTTGAACCAAAATCCCGGTTCCGTGGAGAGATAAGCTTTTTCATCTATGAAGAAAAGGCCTGTTACAGTAGTTGCAGCCAACTCACTTGCTTAGTTACCTGAGGTAAGAGCTGTTGGAATACGGTCTTTAAGAGTAGATCCGTGAGTGTTATTATTTGTAGAGAAATTTATCACATGAAAATGTTTTCGGGGCTTGATCGATGAACGAGATTCTGTTTCACTTGAGGCTTATGAAGGAATTGACCTCGAGGTAACAAAGAAAATGAATAGGTGAACGGTTCGGCGGGATAGGTTGATTTCCATTAAGAGGTAGTGGACTGTGTGTAAATTTAGAGTATTGATGTGTGTGAAGGCCTAGATTTCTAGTCCTAAACGAAACAAACTCTAAACGTCCAACTAGAATCAATGCGGAAAGTAAAACACTTCAGAGAGAATAATGAATATATTAAATAATTAAAGTTTTAATAATGGTACCTGACCTGAGAATAGTTAAGAGGTTGGAGAGCCTCGAATCCAGAAATCCTTTAGCTCAATGATTAGTCGGATGACTTTAGTGGTGGTCGGATGAAAATAGTGGTGGTCGGATGACAATAGTGGTGGTTGGATGAAAATAGTGGTAGTCGGATGACAATAGTGGTGGTCGGATGACAATAGTGGTGGTCGGATGACAATAGTGGTGGTTGGATGAAAATAGTGGTGGTCGGATGACAATAGTGGTGGTCGGATGACAATAGTGGTGGTCGGATGACAATAGTGGTGGTCGGAGGACAATAGTGGTGGTCGAACGACAATAGTAGAGGTCGAATGACAATAGTAGAGGTCGGACGACAATAGTAGAGGTCGGACGACTATAGTAGAGGTCGGACGACAAAAAGGTGGTCGGGCGATTCCAAAGACTCCAATTGTAACTAAGGATTTATCTTCAGCTAGGGATATATCTTCAACTAGATATGTATCTTTCTCCAGCGTAAGGTATGGCTAGGACCCACGGCACTAAAATTTAACAATAGAATTAGCTCATCTAGCCATTTAAAGTAAACAATTGCCATATACCAAGGATCGGTAGCTAGGCAACTGTTAAACAATAGAACACACGAAATTATAATAAGTAACACACACCTACAAACTATGTGACATAAGAATAACACTGATAAGTAACTTACCAAGGAGAGAGAGAGAGAGAGGACACCGGACTAACGTTAGCTTTCAATTAGGTGCAAACGATTCAGCCGACCTAATTGAAACCACCCGTACTTATACCCATGCACCGATTTCGAACAAGCAAGTTGATAGGACTAGGCATGGAGGAGTTACAGAAGTCTCATCCAATCAGAGCACTCGAAATAGTTTTGTAATGAGTCATGCTCTCCTATTGGTTACTGGGAGAGTTTAAAGATAATACCAGTTCTATGATTGGTAGCGGCATGGCTGTTTGAAATAACTATAAATGTTTGAACCGCAACAGCAAAATCTCTATAATGGCATCCAGTCCTCTACACTCCTCCCCCTTCAAAATAACTATTAGGAACTAATAGTCCACAACTAAACACAAAAATTAACAAATTATTAATTAAATTAATAATTTAAATTACCAGAAAAATATAGCACAATAAACAAATACATTATGAAAATTAGTTTCTGTAACTACTGAGCCAATCAGTACCAGAAATTGTATCCATTAATAAATCAAATACATGAAAATTTAACAAACAAAATTCATTAACAGCAGGAATATTAGTTTCCGTTGCGGCTGAGCAAGTCAGCTCCAATATTTTCTTTCCCAGGAATATAAACAAGGGAAAATCGGTAAGGTTGTAGAGAGATAGCCCATCTCATCAAGCGTGAATTGCTGCCTTTAAATTTGTTAAGGTAAATTAAAGGTTTATGATCCACCTCCAAAATGAACTCTTAACCTGTTAAGTAATACTTAAACTTGTTAATAGCCAACACTACTGATAAGCACTCTCTCTCAATGGTGGAGTAGTTTTTCTCCGCCTTCAACAAAGATCTACCAGCATATGCTATTGGATGAGCAACATCATCATCTTCCCCATATTGCATTAAAATACTACCTGGACCTACTGCTGATGCATCAGTTATTAGTATGAATCTTTTTGAAGGGTCAGGAAGTTTTAGTACTGGTTTGGTTGCTAACATTGACTTAATCAAATCAAAGAGTGGTTCGCGCTCACTTTTCAGAAGCTTATTAAGAGGATGGCTAAGTTTAGCTGGGTTGCTGACAAACTTTCGATAAAATGAAAATAACCCAAGGAATGCCCTAAGCAGTTTCTCATTTTTCGGTTTTTCTAAGTTGATAATGGCTGATATCTTTTCATCTTGGGTTTGAATCTTTCTCTCTCCTACTTTGAAACCTAAATAATTCTAAGAAAAATAACCAATAAAGCACTTAGTAGGGTTAGCAGTTAGACCGTGTAGCCTCAATCTACATAAAACTACCTTTATAGTTTGAAGGTGACTATCCAAATTTCTAGAATAAATGAAAATATTATCAAAATAAAATGTAACATTCTCCAAATCTCCTAACACAATGCGCATCAACCTAATATAACTAGCTACTGCAGTGACTAGTCCAAATGACATTCTAACCCATTCCATGAGACCCCTTGAGGTTGGGAAAGCGGTTTATTCTCTTGCTCGCTTAGTCAGCTTGACTTGCCAATAGGCTTTAGTGATATATAGTTCAGTAAAATAGTCAGAATCATGGAATTTATAAAGTTCTTCCTCGATAGAGCAAGGAGGCTCAGCATCAAAAATAGTTACAGAGTTCAATTCTCTATAATCGACCACTAATCTGTAACTATCATCAGATTTCTTTACTAGTAAACAAGGGGAAGAGTAAGGTGATTTTGATGGTTGGGTGAACCCCAAATCTAATAATTTATCTATTTCATTATCAAAATTTTCCTTCAGGTGTAATGGAATAGGGTAGTGTTTTGCTCTGATTGGAGAGGAAGTAAACAGTTCTATATCGTGAACAATCGAATCTGTACATCCTGGTTTCGAAGTTAGAACGTCATTGATATCTTCCAAGATGGATGGAACTTTACATCTGTCAGTTTTACTTAAAGATTCATTAATTGAGACATCAGAAACTAGCTTGGACTCATAAATAGGAGTGAGTACATGTTTAGGATAATCATCGATTATAACAGCATGACACACCATTATGGCATTTCCAGCTTCATCTAGTTCTTCCAAATAGGTCGAATCTGATATTTCTGCTTGCCCAACCGTGGCCCTACGATGATACTTCTTTAGTAAGTTAATATGATATAACTTCTCTTTGCCGTTACCATCGACAATGTAATTAAGTTTACCTCTTCTTTCTTTAACCTTAAAAGGCCTGCGCCAAGCCATTAAGAATTTTTTTTTCTTCCGGTAACAAAACTAGCGTTTCGTTACCTACGTTCAATTGCCTGTCTTGACTTTTCATATCAAAATATGTTTTATACTTATCTACACTATTCTTAGCATTATGAGCAGCAATTTTAGCACAATCTTTAAGTTTGTCCTGAAGCTCAATAACATAACTGAAAACAGATCTTTGATCTTCGGTTAGTTTAGAATCAACCCAGAGATCTCTTAGTACAGCTAACGGACCCCTACCTTGTCTTCTTCGCAAAAGTTCAAAGGGTGTGAACCCTGTACGATCACTTGGCATTTCTCTGATTGAGAATAGCGTTGGAATAAGGTACCTATGCCAGTCTCGGGGTCTTTCTGAGCAAAGTTTCCTTAAACATGCTTTTAGGGTAGAATGTAATCGTTCGACTCTGCCGTAGGGTGATGCAAATAAGGGTTTTACACCTAACATCTTAAGGAGTTCACCCATAAGCTGAGAAGTAAATTGCCTACCATTATCGGAAAGTATTTCACGTGGAATTCCGACTCTAGAGAAGATATGAATTAGTGCCTCGGCTACAGAGATAGAGGTTATATATTTCTTTTAAAGAAATTCCTTCAGGAAATCCCGTCGCAAAATCAATCAGAGTTAGGATATACCGATGGCCATCAGCAGATGGGGGACTCAAAGGTCCTACGATATCAATTGCTACTTTACTAAATGGTACAGTTATGATAGGCATGGGTTTCAAGATGGCTTTAGAAACACTGCCCTTAGGGGACATTCGTTGACATTTATCACATGATCTACAAAATAGCTTAGTGTCTCCGCTGATGCCAGGCCAGAAAAAAATCTCGTTTAACTCTAGTTTCGATTTTTCTATGACCATATTGTCCTGCTAATGGAGATTCATGGCCTATAGATAAGACAGTTCGTCTAAACCTCTCAGGGACAACTTCGGCCATACTACCTATATTATACAAAATTCCATCCTGAAACTCACACCTAAATTGAGATCCATCAGTGTTTTCGTGAATTTGTCTTGACTTAGCTAATGATCTAGCATTCTCTAAGGTTTTGCTAGTTAACTGAGCATTACAAAATTCATCTGAATCAACTGTTAAGGGATCTAGTTTAGGTACTATCAATGGGTACGTCAATACTACCATCTTCTCCATTAAAGATAAGAACTATTTTGACAACGCTATTTTGAATAGGACTCTTGTAGGTCCTCTCCAGGCTCCGAGAAAAAATTGAGTTTATTACATAATATTATAGAACTAAGGTCTACGATCATTATTCCGCTAACCGCATACAATTCGGTTCAGTATATATTTTATTA
Organism: Caprella mutica; assembly: GCA_947561585.1. Taxonomy (NCBI): domain Eukaryota; kingdom Metazoa; phylum Arthropoda; class Malacostraca; order Amphipoda; family Caprellidae; genus Caprella; species Caprella mutica. Next base: position 27,969 of record CANNZV010001958.1, read on the forward strand.
TTTGCTTTTAAAGTTTTTTAATACTCTGTGAGCAACAATTGATCGAATTACTAACCTGACGCTGAGAAAGAAGACTGTACACTCTTTGTTTTGATTGGAAATTTAGATTTTTAGACAAACGATGCGTTTTTGGCCTTCGTTTAAGATATTAATTGTTTCCGAAAGTATATGAACATTTCTATAATAAGTTTATCCGATTTTATACCTTTACACGAATATTATAAAGATTTATTAAACCTACTACCTAGTTGAAAATCAAAACAAATGGTGTACATTCTTCTTCTTCAGACTGAAAATTAGTAAGTCGGAAGTAAAATATATGTCTTCTTGGTAGATTAGAATGTCTCCGTTTTGGGAGCTTGTTGGTGTGTTGTAGCTCCGCAGCGCCCAGCGTTTCTGCCGATTGGATTCTCATTTTGTTATGGCTTTTGTACGCTTCGGCAATCCAATTCCACCGTAATGTGTGTTTCAGGCTATGATGTACTATCGCGGAAAAGTGTATCCGTCCAAATGCTGAGGCGCGCATGAATAATCTAGTTCCCACTCTACCACGGATTATCGTACGCTACCCCAAATTCTCATTTTACCCCCGCATGTAAGAAATTTCGATTCTTTTTAATGCAGTGCGGGACATTTCGTCTTCAGCCGTCATGGTGAAAAGTCATCAAATTTCACTCTCTCTATTTAAAAACTTGTGTTTTAGGCAGATCGAAAATTAGTCTTTCTTTAGATAATTTCACTTTAGCCTGGATAAGTTATTCTTCAGTCTTTCTAGCTGAGGACTCTATTTTTTATTGTCATGCTCATATGGAACTATATCTTTTACTTATACATTTGTAAATTAATTTTTTTCGCTTTTATTTTCTTAGTTCTAGATTCAAAATTTTAAGCTATATTTTTTAACTCTGTGAAAAATTGTTAATGCTATCATTTTTAGGCAGCTTAATCCTTGAAATTGAGATATTCGAAAGACTGATCAGATTTCTGAGCTAGTTGTTTTCTTCTTGTATATGAACTCTAAATATATTTACCAGTTGATTTTTTGCTGATAGCTGAGACTAAGTCCAGCTCAATATCAAGTGTTTCTGTTCTTGATTTCATTTCGAATTATAAATTTTTCAATATTTCACAGATTTTCTTGAAATTGCTGATGGAATTTGCAATTTATTACCAAAATGTGAGCTTCCAAAACTTTTGTATCTTTACTTCTGAACTTTGAAATAATACCGAACTTCAGAATTTTTCAGAAATAGCAAAATTAGATTTTTTGCACTTCTTTACATTACTCTGTATAAAATACGGAATTCTACTTTATATTATTGTGCCTAAATTCCTTTGAATATGATCTGTAGACATGGAATAGAAAGAAAAAAAAAACACCTAGAGCTGTAGCTTATAACCACATTTTATTTTTTTATTTTACCCTCCAGACTTCTAGATTTTAGGTAGGTATATACTTTATTAAATGTTCTATTATGCATATGATTCTTCCATTCGTAAATAGCCGCCGGTTTACGTCATAGTTCTATAATGTAGACTGTAGTATATACTTTTTGTTTAAATTGTTCTTTCTGTATTTATAAATACCTTTAAATTTAAATCTTTTTCAGGTTTTAGTCTCACAATACCTATAGATAAAACAATATTTATGCGCTTTAAAAAAAAGGGAAAACCTACGAATAATCTTCGGAACAGCTGGATGCTCAAGTTTAGTGTTAAACGGTAAATGTAATTACGTATATTCACCTAATTTATTTTTCCCATAATTTTTATCTTCTAATTCTACTACCAAGTTCTCGTTTTTATTTTGTGCAGGTAACTCTTAAGAAATTTCTTTCTTTCTGGGTATCAAAGAATTTATAAGTCTGCATGAGCTCTAGGGTCACGCAGGTAAATTGCGGCCCTTTAATTTTTTATTGCAGCCCTCTCAAGAGAGTCTCTAAAACATTTTGAATCAAAATTACATTAAAATGTTGCATAGCTATCAAAAGAAGCACAGTGAATGCTTTAACTTATTAATTTAAGTTTTGACGTGTGTTTTGAAGCTATGATGTTTCAGTTGTTAAAGGCCGCAGTTAGTAAGTGGGCCGCAATTTACCTGCGTGACCCTATCATGAAGCTGTTTGTGGTGGATTTAATAGAAGGGGGTTCTCTTTGGCCTCGAACTGTTGTTAATTGGATTAATAATTGTCTTTATTCATTCTTATTATGTTTATCTTTTTACGCCATTTGCAGTTTTAGAGGATAGCACTAGGTTTATGCTTTCAAAATACAAGGTCTTGACTTTTCGGTTTATTAGGCTTGTAGGCTTAATTTACTATCCCCTTTTCATTTTAATCTTCTATCCGTGAATGTAGCCTCCGGACCTTAAATTGGGTCCTTTTTTATTCGTTTTAAGTGAATGCATTCTCGGAGTAGCTCTTTAGTATTCATGAGCATTGTCACCGACGGTGGTAGGTGACTTTGTTCATGGAGCCACTTTCCTTTCATACTGCTTCTTCCAGTCCCTTGTATTTAATTTCATTGTCAGCGATATGGCCTTTGGATCCAATGAAAGCGTTAAGCCTCTACTTAAATTAACAGAGATTATTTATTAATAACTTTATACTAAAAAAAACTATCTTAAATTCATAAGAGTAAATATGTAAGATATTCATGTTGCATTTATGAGTTTTCAACGAATGACACTATGTAACAGTCATGAATTGAAGAAAGAGGCAGAGAATTTTTCGATACGAACAGTTGCAAATTGGATGATGACCAAGTTTTTTTCCTTTTTGTTTCATTGAAATTCACTGTTTTGTAGAATAGCACTAGATAGGGATAACAATGTAGTCTTAGATTGTTTATTAATATAATTTGCAATATGTTTTTGCACCCTGTTTGTTCATTTTCCTCTTACTTCTGCGATTACTAGATTCTCATTCCGTAATATTCCATTGACGAGTCTCTTTCATTCCATTGACGAGTCTCTTTCATTCCAATCACGGCGTCTCTTTCCAATCTAACTGGTAGATCTATATTAAGGTCTTTTCTATTTATTTTCCGATTAACGAAATCTCGAAACCATTATATTCGCATCAAACCTAGTCAATAACAATAACTTATATACTAATTTATATTATTAAAATTTGTTTCCAGTTCAATGGGTAGAGCGAGCATTCGCTAGGTGGAACTCTAAAGACCACTACCGATGACCAGATCACTTCTCACAAGAAAGCGGAAGAATCAAACGACAGCAGTGCAAATCTCCCTATTCTCAATTGGTAAGGACAAATTTCTATTAGTTCAGTGATAACTGATAGAATTAGCAAAGTTATTCGTATCAGTTATGTTTCATAAATATATAATTTAAAAAATGTATGAAAATTGTTTAAAGATACAATATAGTAGGCTAATTGCAAAGCCCCCAGTGGCTGTATCCTCAATCTGTTGAGGTGAATATAAGAGAAGGGCACAACAGCTTCAGGCTTATCATTTTTTGTGGCTAATTGTAGTTTCTGAGGATAACTCGTATGTTTTTTTTTGTGTCCGGTAGGCTTCATTTATTATCACCTCTTCATTTTCCTTTTCCATCTGTGAGTGCTGCCACCGGTGTTGGTGACTCTTTTCGTCACATTCCTTGGTAAGTGACTGCAGTCATGGAATTTTTTTTTGCATCCATGAGCGTTGTCTCCGACTGATGGTAGTTAATTCTTTCATGGAGTCTCTTTCCTTTATAACTGTTACTTCAAGCCCCATATATATTCAATTTCTTTACAATATAAGCGATATGGCCTAAAAACTTTCAATTAAATTAATTGGCAATTGTAAATTATTTCGTTCAAATACTTTACAATTGGTAATTGTAAATACACAACTTATGGTTTTAGTTTCTGAAATACTGAATTCTTAAATACTGACTGTTCATATCCACTCCATGGTGATAAACGGTTATTTATTTTGCTAGTATTAAAATTTGCAAATATTCAGAGTACTGGTAATAATTAATTAAACTCTTATATAGTTACTTGTAAACAATTTTTTTAACATCTGTTGAGAGAGTATAATGGTGGTTCTAAAGAAAATAGTTCATTATAGTTGTATCAACTAATTTTTTTAACTGTAGCTTTATGTTTATAGCCTAGTTTGGAATTCTTGACTCATTAAATCATTAAACTAAAGCAACGTTTAAACTCTTAAAATTTACTGATAATACGAATAGCTTAATTTATACAATATCCTAGATTACTTCAACATGTAATTTGCCGCTAAAATGAGAGTTTCTACAATATGACATTCATATTTGAACATTTAAATAAAATTAAGTAGTTTAGTGACATTGTTCAGTATTTTCAACTTATTGACTTACATTTTTTCTATTTTACAGTTTCGTTCTTTGCATCTCCTTTGACAACAAATTGAATAAAATTAAATGCTTCCTTCCATTTTTGAAACAAATATGTATTACCCTTTTTCAGTACAATTTCTGTTTCCATAAAGCTATAATCTTGTTTAAAAAAATGACCAATATTTAATTACAAGAAATTAGTAAAATTCAATTATCTCTTTTGTAGAGTTCTTTAGTTTCGTTTAAATTAATTCGACTTTTTTCCAATTAGTTTGTAATATAGTCCTTTGTAGCATTAATTGTAGTAAGTATTCTACACACTGGAATTAGACTTTATCTAACAGTTAGTCTCGAGTAATAGAAGATAAATGTAGTGTTTCTATAAAACCACGTTTCTAATGCTAAACATCTATTCAACCTTATCTTGCAATTTCCAAAAATAACTTTGTTGTCTTTTCTTCACTCATTTTAAATTATCATTTTCTTTCCATCGTTTGCGGTATAACCTCTTAATTCATCAACATAAAGAAAAAATTAAAAATATTAGATCGAGGTGCCACTTTTTTTTGGTCCTTTGGGTAAATATTTTGTAAGTTTGATTTTTAAAATTTGAAACACACTCTGATCACAGTAAGGATTTCAATCTATCTGCGTTCTACTTTCCATTAATCTTGTTTTCTATCAAATCTTGTTTCTTCCTTGCCACTCGAATGTGGATTCTTTTAACATAACCAAATGTGCTTCGAATACACATTGTTCAGGATTTTGTAGAATAGCGCTAGGGTTATGCTCTTCAACTACGAGGTCTTATATTTTTGTGTTAGGTAGGCTCGTAGGCTTCATTTACTATCACCTCTTCATTTTCCTTTTCCATCCGTGAGGGCAGCCACCGGTGCTTGCGTCCCGTTTCGTCACATTCCTTGGTAATTTACTGCATTCACGGAGTAGCTTTTCTGCATCCATGAGCATTGTCACCAACGGTGGTAAGTGCCTTTGTTCATGGAGCCACTTTCCTTTCTGACTGCTTCTTCTAGTCCCTTGTATTTAATTTCCTTTTACGTCAGCGAAATAGTCACGATATGACTGAAGCACGACGTTAAACCCCTAGTATAATGAAAAAATATATTACCTAGTATAATGAAAAAAAAAATATTATAGTATGAGATTAAAATAAAATCTATTCAATATGTTTTATCTTGTTAATAATTGTTTGTAGCGTAATTCTAAGTCAATATCAAAAGATTTTTTAATCAATTTGTTTGTAAACATTTTCAGATTTAAATAACTTCGCACCACTGCAGTTCTCATCAGTGCAGTTCTCATCAGTGAAGTTCTCATCAGTGCAGTTCTCATCAGTGCAGTTCTCATCGGTGCAGTTCTCATCGGTGCAGTTCTCATCGGTGAAGTTCTCATCGGTGAATTTCCCATCAGGACAGTACTAATCACTGTCAGTGAATTTCCCATCAGGACAGTACTAATCACTGTCGGTGTAGTTCTCATCAGGACAGTACTAATCACTGTCAGTGTAGTTCTCATCAGGACAGTACTAATCACTATCAGATGAGTTCCCATCATTCACAGGAAGTCTGGTCTCATTCCCTGTGATATCCATTTATTCATGCTTGTTACTTTTAGATTTTCAACGATATTTTTCCGTGAAAAGGAAGTGCATTAAATACCGAACTAATTTGTGTATTTTATTTATTGTTATGCGTTTGAAAAACTTTAATCTTAGGTAAATATAGAATAAATTGTATATTGTAAGTTCATGTTAATCATTCAACCCTAAGCTTTTAAAAATTGTTCTAAGATTGATACTTCATGTAAACTAGTACTAATCAGAAATCCTTTATTTTAGTAAAAATTGTATCGGGTAGTTTTTACTTTAAAATAACCTGCAAGTGTATTTAGTCGTGTAGTAGTTTTTTAAATTTTTACCTAATTTAATTGTTATCTTCACTACTTTTTATAAATATAAAATAATTATCCATTTTCTATTATTGATCCTTTATTTCTTATTTTTTAAGTAAAAAACTAATATTGTATGATAAGAGATAGAACTTGCAAGTTGAAAGCCTTAGTTGACAGTTGTCATGAATCCCAGTTTCTCTCCGATGTCACAAATTAAGCACCAAAACTGCAGTAGGTAGCTACATTCGTTCAGTTCTTGGAGAAATTTCTTTTGGTTCATCTCATAGAACTTTGTAACTTATCTTATTGTCAACGTTGGCGATGTGACATTTATTGAGAAGAAAAATTATGATCACTTCAGTTATTTTTAGTTCACTATATCACTGCTTGTCAATTGGTCGTGCAAGCATTTAATATATAAAAAAATTTAACTGAAAAGAATCAGTTCACTTGATAAAAAAATCCATCAAATTACTGCATTTAAAAACTAAACTAAATAGATTAAGTTACAACTTATTCATAGCTTTATTTTATTCTTTAGCCTAAAAGAATTTTTAAATTAAATAACTTCAATAAAATATAGAAAGTATCGGTATAGCCGTATAGGTAATTACAAATTAGTAGTTACTTATTTATAAGTTGATGAAAATAGAGAAAAATGCTTGTCAGCAACTTAATGATTGTTGTCATTAAATTAAGACGTAAGATGAATTATTAATTTATTATCATTTTAAAAACACAAATTTTAATAACTTCCTCATTTGGCCAATATATTGAATGAATTAAAAAAGATAATACACATAAAGGACTTCGAAAAAGAAGAGAAACTTGTCTTATCGACTAAATTAGTCATCACTATTAATTTATTGAAATTCTGAATGCAGAAAATCTCCGGATTATAACCGAGACAGGTTATGTCCCGTCCAGCAAATTATTTAAATGTGAAAAAAATGCGAAGTTATTAAAAATCATATCATAAGACGATTAAATGCTCTTGTGTGAATGATTATAATATAAAATATTCGTGGAAGAAGATTTGACAAAACTAAAAGTAAAACTATAGACATTTACCACAAAGTTGAAAACGTGTATTATAGTTTTAATAATATAGCCTATAGGCGAACAAATAATTTAAAGGTGTAAAAGAAGCGAAGTTATTTAAAATCGTATCTGAAGAGGATTAGTCTAATGTTCTTGTGTGAATGGTTGTCATAAATAATATTTTTGGAATTAATGAGATTTGATAAAGCTAAAGCTAGAAATCTACTTTTACCTCAAATTCGAATAGTTATTAGTTTCAATATTAGAACGACAATTGGTCAAAAGTAAATTGCATAAAAACATACAAGAGTAACTCGTACGAAATATATACCAAGGTTAATTGAATGGAAATTTTCAAAATTATAAATATGCATTTCAAATTATAAAAAAATACATGTATTCATTACAAAATGAACATTGCATGGATGATACAAATGAAACTATATGTTTATACTTTAATTTAAATAATACAAAAATAATATCTAATCACTTGTCAGAAATCGATATGAATGACCCCCCCCCCCCCCGTCCCTCCTCTAGATACACATATCTAATCCCCCATTTCACCCAATTACCCTAGCATTTTACCCCAGCAATAGGCTCCTCCTTATTGGGGGATTTTTGAACGCGGAGGAATACTCTCTAAAATGCCACATGCAAAAAATAAGAAAGGTCAAAACTGCTAAAATAGCATACTACAACAGCTGACGGATACTCTTTTCCGTGATAGTACCTACATTATTATTAATCACGCTAGGTATTCCCTGTTCGATTAGAGTAGGCGCAGTAAGTGTTACAGCTATATGGTTATATGCTACTAGGTAGTAGAGAACTTTTTCCTTGAGATAGTGATGCTTAACAAGGATATCAAGGAAGGGAATAGAGAGGTAGTCATGTGCAGATGTATACATGACCTCTAGGGTATACATGACTGGATGACTGAAAAATGAATGAAAAACTTTATTGAAATAAAAAATGAAAATACAATAGTTATGAACAACAATATGAAACATACGATACACATGCAATCTAGAGGAAGGTGGTCATCAATGGGACAAAATACACAAAAATATAGTTATTTCATTTACTATGATCAAAATATGAACAACAAAAAAAATATACCTAATATAGATATTCCTTTATACAATGAAACTAACTAGAATGCTATCACATTTTCTGGTGACTAGAAAAAAAAATAAGAAATAAAAATAATTGTCCCATTGTATAACAGCCCTGGTGAACAATGGGACCTGCCCTGGTGAGCAATGGGACAGTTCATTCAATTATTAAATTGTTGAAGTTATACTTGAATTTCAAGTTTGAATTATCTCTTTATGTTATCCCAAACTTAGTTGGTTCATACAATAGCAGTTTAATGACCTCTAGCTTCACCGATTCCATGTCAGGAACATTTGGAAATGAGACTCATTGCACTTGAATCTTCGCCTTACATCAATATTTCGTATTCATCTTTTTCATCCTTTGGCTTAGTAAATTACACCAACAGAATACGTTTTAGAAGTCTCATCAAACTCTACAAGAACATAAATCTTTATTTCCAACGTTTTCCGTAGAGGTTTAAGTTCACCAAGTGAGCATATCTTCGTCCACTTCTTCAGACGAATGTATCAGTTAGATTAAGTTCTGTACCAGACCAAGAACAAGATTACAGGACATCTACGGATACTTTATAGTTTATGATATTTCGAAGGCCTTTTTGTGGCTCCGTCAATAAGCTCTTCTTTCTCTGTTGTATCTGGTTTAATCATGCTGCGTCTTTTTCTTTTATTAGTGAAATTTGTTTTATATGTTGTGCTTTGTGATGACCTCAGATTGCTTAAGCCTTTGAACATGGTCGAAAGTCCCGTTTCAGCTGGAAGTTCTGTTTCTACAAGAAGCCCTGAAGCTACAGTTCACGTTATTGTATCAAAAATAGATATTTATTGATTCATATAGAATAACTAGACAGTTTGGTTGACAATATGTCACTGTCCCATTGTTAACCAAATTTACTGTCCCAATGATCACGTAACGCCATTTTGAAAACATATGGGTATAGTGGTTCAACTACAAAAGTATAAAGGCAATCCTTTCATATAATCATATTTAACATATTATTTAATATTATGGAAAAATGCCGTAAGTATAATATGTTAAAATAAAAAAATTATAACAATTGAAACACAGTACGAAAAATTTAGTTTTCCCCCCTCTAAAACATGTTTTTGCTTTTACACATAGCTGACTGCACCCCAACCGCTGAATGCAATGCGAGTGAATGCACTGAAGTGTGCCTAATTTACCATTAAGAAATTGTTAAAAATTACCCTCAAATAAAAAAGTTATTGGGCATATCCCATTGTTCCCAGTGTCCCATTGATAAGTTTGGAATTGGGCGTAAGTTTGGAAGCAATTTTTCAAACATTAATATAATTCTTAAAAATAAGTTCCTAAGTAGGTGATAAGGTTTGAACTATAGTAGAGACACTACATTATGACGTGGCAGTGTTATTTTTTACAAAAATTTAGTCAATTCAAAAATGTCAGACAAAAGAGAAGCCATTATTGCTCTACACCATGCCGGGAAGTCAGATTCCGTCATTTCAAAGACTCTCTCAATATCGAGATCGACTGTTTGGAAGTGTGTGAAGCGTTTTAATGAGAGAGGAGACTTGACTGATCGTCCAAGAAGTGGTAGACCACACTCACAACGCACCAAACAACTGATAAAATGTGCCCGAGAGATGATCAGGAGGAACCCGAAAAGGTCAATACGATTGTTAGCCAAAACAGCTAATGCGAGTCCCAGAACAATGAGAAGAGTTGTCAAAGAAGACCTAAAGATGTCCTCTTTCACCCTCCAAAAGAGACAGACTCTGTCAGAAGCTGTAAAGAAAAAGAAATTGGAGAGAAGCAAAGCACTTCTGAGAGAATTGAAGTCTGGCACGGCTGGTGAAATTGTTTGGTTGGTCTGACGAAAAAATTTTCACAGTGGAAATGGCTCACAACCGGAGGAATGACAGAATAATTAGTAAAAGTGCAAAAGACATCCCATACAACCAAAAAACTGTCCACAGAACCATGAAACCTGCTTCAGTAATGGTCTGGGCCGCCGTTTCAGAAACTTGGAGATCTCCTTTAATTTTTGTGGAACAAGGTGCCAAAATCAATGCTAAATGTTATATTGAGAATATTTTGACGCCAATGTTGGAGTCAGCTAAGGATTACTTCGGTAATGACACTCTATGGACATTTCAGCAAGACGGCGCGACTTCACATACTGCAAATGTCACTCAAAACTGGTGCCATGACCATCTTCCACGGTTTTGGTCCAAAGAAATGTGGCCTCCCTGCTCCCCAGATGTTAATCCTATGGACTTTTCGGTATGGTCCATTCTTGAATCAAAGGCCTGTGGTAAATTCCATCGCAGTGTGGATGATTTAAAGCATTCGCTCCAGAGATCTTGGAAGGAAATTTCACAAGAACAGTTGCGTGCCGCAGTAGGAGGAGTTCGGAGGAGATTTGAGGCTGTTATTAAAAACAAGGGGGGACATTTTGAATAAATTTATGATTTTTGAATTCTTAAAACCCTTATGTAATAATACATAACTGTAAATTATTAAATATATTTTTCGTTGGATTATAATATGCACTTTCATTTGCTTCCAAACTTACGCCCCACCCTGTATAATACATTTTACAAAAATAAGAAAAGCTGTACATCAACAGAAACATTTCAATCATTGTACAACAAAATGCCTTACAAATTAATGATTCAACAACCCTATTAACCGATTTAACGGTTCTTGGGCATTGATAGCTATCTTCAAATAGGGTGGATACGATAGTACCGAAGATATCGCTTCGAGACACTACCTGAGAAAACAATAAAAAAAAATTCAACATCAGTCACAATAACGGAAAGGAAAGGTTACATAGATTATAAACAGGAAAGTCAAGTTCTGAAGTTTAAAGTAATAGATAATAATGAAAAACCGAGACCTATATCTTACCAAATTACGCACGAGTCAATATTGTTCAATTAATGTTTTTTTAGTCACTTTTTTAAAGTTATTCACATTTCTACAAGATTTGACTTTATCAGTCAGAGAATTATAACATTTCACTCCCACATAATAAAAGCTCCTCTGTGAATTTGATGAAGAAAGGAGTGCTTATTAATAACGGATTTCTAGTAAGATAATGATGATTCCCCGCAGATTATTATTGTTAATATATACCAATAGGTCACTATCAAAATTGAGGTGAATAGTCTTGTAAAAATAAATACACGTATGTTGAAAATGTAAATCTGCTAATTTAAGAATACTATTCTCTTTAAAATACAAAGAAGTTTGACGTTCATGTGTTCCGTAAGGTTACAATCTCGTCGCTTCCTTCCGTTGCTGTCACCGTCAAAAATGTAGCAACTCTGGGAACTAGAGGTCGAACATTGAAATATTTAAGTTTCTTTAGGGTGAATGAAGCATCTGTGCCCTAGAGAATTTTGACCAAGGTATCATATGAGAAATGTGCTAAGCCTTGATTATTGAGGGCTCATGTAGCTCATGCTGTTTATGCAGATGGGTGCCTGGTAAAGAAGTAGTAACTGAAAAACCAAGTACTTCTTTAGCCTGCTCTGTAAAAAATATTTCGCCCAATTGGAAGTCATCTGATGCTCGAAAGACATTAGAACGAGATGCATGATCCTCATGGCAATTAATTAAAATATGACCCAAGTTCTCTAAAATGAGATGATTGCGCACCTTAAAATACAGAGGATTGCTACCTACTACGAAAATCAGTCAATATGCAGCGTTTTTATAAGGAAGTATGACCTCATTTGTTTCACCAAATAGTTCTGCGATGGCGCTATCTGGAGAATAGTAGGTCTAAGAGAGTAAGTACGAGAGAGACTACTTGAGTAGCAGTAGAAGGATGGGTTGGTGCTAAGTGAGCAGAACTAACAGATAATGGAAGAGCAGTCTCAATCCGAACCGGTGGTACTAAAAAACATGCTAAGTTAGTATGGTGGTTAAACTGAAATATAAGGGCAAGTTACTGATTACCCATCCACTCCTGAAGAAATGGCTGGGCATATAGCATGAGCAATAGGGCTTCTCTTTCTTTGATTAGATTGATTGCTTTGATCCACATCGTGAACTAAAGGCCCGTTTACACGCTACGATGAATAGCAGTGATTTATTGAGCACAGAGATCGCAACAATTTATCAAATAATTGAGACAGTGTTTACATGCAACGATTTTTACTCCAATATCTTTATTTTTCACTAGCCGTCATGGAAGAAACATTATGATGGTCTGCATTTGGAATGTGTTTAGCATTATATATTTAGTTAGATTGCAACGATTTATTGGAACCCTGTTTACACGTTCAAACTTATCGTTACGATTCGTATAAATTTGAGCCTGCTAGCACCAATCACACAATCCAATTCCAACTCCAATAAATCGCTACGATCACCTGTTTACACGTACTGATAAATTGCAACAACCTCTTCATTACGATAAATCGCTTCAATTTATCGTAGCGTGTAAACGGGCCTTAAGGGTCATGGTTTACCTCTTGTGGGTCGTCTGCATTAAAATAATACGATGATGAACCAGCTTCTCCATAGGCATAGCTAGAGTCATAGGGATTATAATAATATAGGGAGTAATGAATTAATAGTTCTCCCAATAGTCTTCGGAAGTTGGGTGAGAGTAAACCCAATGAAACAATAATTTCTTCTTCGGGATTTCCATACTTCCATCGGGGCATGCGAGAAAGATAGTCTCTATAGTTAATAGGTGAGTAACTTTTCTCCGTTGGGAGCGTGTCTGTCTTTCCTGTCTCCTTTAGGAGAGGTGCTCCTAGATCTCTTATCTTTCCTCTCGGAATGATCATCGTTATGCTCCTGATCGTTCTCTATTTCGTGAAGGTGAGTTTTTCTGTTTGGAAAATGGACATGTAAAACTGCCAGTGCCTTGCTGGAAAATTATGTATTTTTTTACTTTTTTTAAATATTATGAAATTATAAACGCGCTCTAAGAACATTTTAATGAATAAAAAACGGCGTTTTTAAGGGAGTTAAGGGAACATTCATTTTTATATTAATACTTTCATTCATTAATACTTTATATTAATTGGAATACTTAATATTTAAAGGAATAATATTTCAACAAAGCTACTTTAATAAATGCACAGTAAACCAAACTGCAGTACACATAAGAAAATTATAATTACCATTTTTAACTTATTTTCTGAGTCACTTATATAAGTGTAAGATTTATAGTATATATCTTATTATAAATTAAGTGAATATTAACCCGCACACGCATGGGCAACACCTGAAATTTGACTCAAAAACAGGGTTTACTGTACAGCTAACCACACGTTCGTTTGGATAGGTAACGTGTCATTCACATGTTACTCGAAAGGGAAAATGTTGTTTTTCATGCTGCAGCAAAAAGAAATTCTGAAAGTTTGATCAAATTTGCGAAATAATGGCCCAAAGTCAGTAGATTTTTGAATAAAATATGTTTTGGAGAACATATGCCATTTTTTCTATGGTACTTTCATTATATTTTAGGACGTTTTAGATAGAGTTTTGTATGCTTAATCTGACGGTATCTTTATTTCTCCTCTAACTCAGATAATTCAGAAATTATGAGCAATTTTCTGGAAAAACAGTACAAACTGTCTAACCTAGGTACACAGCTAGCGTGTGCAGGCACACACACCTCACCCGTAGCTTTAGCACACAAATTGATCATACGCAGCTAACTAAACCTATTCTCCCGCCTTTCTCATCACCCTAAACTTCCACTCCTATTTGACCCACATCATTATATAAAGATCACGGAGACGCAAATTTTGATGTAAGGCAACCCCTAATGCCACATCTCCATTTTTACTGTCTACCTAGGTGCCCAAAAGTTGTGTACGGGTTAAATCAACTTTTATGCATGTTCAATATTCATTACATTTACATTATTATTTTCCATGTCATTAACATCTTCATTCTTACAATTTCACTTATATGTGAAAAATATTACTAGATAATATGCAATCCAATTCCATCGAGTGAAATTGTTTGAGAATTGGGTTGGTTATAGCACTTCAATAATCATAGATGTTGGGTTGCAAATTCTAAATATATCACAAACATCGATGGATGTTTTTTTTTATAATGAGTACGAATATTAAAGCTGAAGGCTTTTTGAATTTTCAATTTAAAAAAAATATATATTATTAGACACTACACAGAGAAAAAAGTTTACTCATATCACATGGGTCACCAATTTATGCTTTGAATCAATTTATTACGTGAGTTGGTTGGACTTTCATGTTTTCATGTGTGTTAGAACAACTATGACATGGTGTGTCATCAAACATTAGTTAATTCAATTCATTTTATAGATTGAATCAACTTACTATGAGAAATAAAAGTTACATTTTTTGAGAATTTTAAAGTATGTTAAAACAACTATGACAGTGTATTGTAGTAACTCACAACGACTGTTAATCCAATTTATCTGGTGTATAAGTTAACTTACTTTACAAGTTGATGCTACTTTTTTTAAGTTTAGGAGTGAGTCAAACCGACTGTTTTGTTTTAACCAACGTCAATTTAACTACTTTTAAGTAGTACCTACAACTCACCACGTAGGTTGGCGCAAAAATAACCCATTCATATGAGTCAAAACAAATCAAATTTGATTTGATTCAACTAATTCTTTCTCTGTGTGTAAGCCCGTTATGAACTGATAATGTAAAGATATGCGTTGTGTAAATAAAAAAATTGTACTCAGTCCCTGAAACAATTATTTATTTGTTTTATTTTCTTAGTGTTTTCTAAGAATGGTCTTTGTTTTTTATTTCTAAATTGTATTTGATTTATTTCTCTTATATTTATATGATAATGTATTTTGTATATTTCTCTAATAAATTTGTTATTATTTAACTATTATTTTTTATACTTATTAAAAATGAATGTCCCCGTAACCCCTTAAAACGAAAAGTGAACGCCGTTTTTTTTCATATATTAGAAGTTGTTAGTGATTAAAGTCATTGAATTGCCAGTAATTGTGACTAGCAGTTTTCCGTGTACCATGGCCATCTTCCATCGAATGTGTATGTATCATCCTGATCGAGTCTTCATTTCAGTTGTGAAAAATCTTGACTCAGAACGAGCTGGGGAAAGACTACGGGCGAAGATTGAAAGAACAGAAGAAGTTTTGTAGATTATCTACTTTTTAATGAGACCTTTGTCTATGAGATTTAAGCATATGAAAGTTCCTGGGTCGAACTTTTTGACTGCCTGTAGTCTTTAATTCAAGATGGTTCACACTACGCAGCTAGTATGCTTCTGGACTGTTGAGAAAGAAGGCTGTAAGAGTGAATTTTATTGAGCGACTTATAGCGATATAAATATATATTAAAATACAAATAGGTATAGGATTCCTATTTCATAAGGTCAAATTGCTTCCAGGCAAGGACAGTTTCTTTGGCACCTTTCTCTGAAGATGAAAGACATGGAGAATCCGTGGGGCAAAGATGGTCGAATGGCGTTTTGACGGAAAGTTTACAGATTTCTGCCATATCATATGACTATGCATGCAGGAAGGATAGATTGATTAAAAAAACTTATGTTAAATAACGTATATTACAAAACATAAAATTAGTTTTAATTTATATTAATGAAAAATAGTTCCAAAAGAAAATTTAAACTCACACTTTCCTCTAAATGAAATATTTAATGGAAACTATAGGTTAAATATTGAAATCTTATCACAGTAATTAATGAAATTTCTGTATATTTTTTTTATTTAGACCAAATCAATTTCACTTGGATTAAATTCCATTTCACTTGGATAAAATACATTTTCACTTGGATAAAATACAATTTCAATTTTATAAATTATATTTCACTTGGATTGAATTGAAATTCACTTGGATTAAATACAATTTCACTTGGATAAAATTTAATTTCACTTGGATAAAATTTAATTTCACTTAGAACAAATTTAATTTCACTTGGATAAAATACAATTTCACTTGGATAAAATACAACTTAACTTGGATAAAATACAATTTCACTTGGATCAAATTTAATTTCACTTGCATAAAAAACAATTTCAATTAGATTAAATTCTATTTCATTTGGATTGAATTGAAATTCACTTGAATTAAATTCAATGTCACTCGGATCAAATTCAATTTCACTTGGGTTTAATTCAATTTCACTTGGATCAATTGAAATTCAATTGGATCAAAGTTTATTTTATTTAGATCAAATCAATAAATGTTCAAGTGCAGTCGTTAGAATACAAAGAGGTCAAAAATTAAATATGTACCTATGCTATACTGTATGTATGCTAGAATGTTGAACAGAGAGAAAGATCAACGTTGTTTGTTATTTTGCACATATGTGACTCGACTCAGAACTAACGTTTACGCATTTTTTTAATTACATGAATATATGATATTTGAAAAGAAACATAAATGTAGATTGCATATCTAATCTCAATCAATCTTGCATGTATTACAAATAAACTAATTATGTTCGTATATTGAGAGTCATTTAGTGAGTACAATCCAAATGTAGTGTACCTATATCTCGATGTTTAAAGGTGAAAATGCTTAGTTTTATTAATATCGAAGTTCGAAACAATATTACAATATATAATAAATATTGCCGTTTAATTAGAATGTAATGAAAATTCCATTAATTTTGTTACGTGAGTTACGTAAACTGCAGTTGGAAACTATATCCCAAATTATTATAATCGCTCTCACATCTTGAGAAATCGTACAATCAGCATACCTATTTATTTATTATAGGCACCATAATTAAGGTGTGTTAATTGATTGGGTAGTTACGGCATATCTTATAATAACAATTGGTTTTGTTTTAAAAGTAAATTTTATTTTGTTGCTAACCTACATTATTAAAATGCATATTGTTGATGTATATTCTATATACCTATACATTCATTTACCCGAATAACTACGTGTACCTAATTAAAATTTAATAAATTATATGAACGTATTATCAATTAGGTATGATATACCTACAAGAGCATTTTTTTCATATTCAAAAAGTCATTGAGTTTATAAAAAATTGCGCTAAGATTCCAACTATGAGAAATATTTTGTGATATTTAGAAAATGTCAATCAGCTGATATCAAAATAACAAAAAGAGATGCTTTTATCATATGAAATCAACACAGACATCCGTACATATAACAAAATGAAATGCTATTATCATATGAAAACAACACAAACATATGTACAAATTTGTGCTCAGTTGCTTTTTGATTCTGTATGCAGTGGTAGTGATTGAAAATTCCTTCCCCATTCCCGAATAGATTATTATAGACTTATTATGTCTGATTTACATCACAGCGATGAAGATCCTGAGTGGTCTAATTTTGAGCAAAGTATATCTAAATCTCTGAATGAAGATCACAATGACGTTGAGGTTAGATATGCTCAAGCTGTAGAAACTCAGAAACAGAAGTTGTTAGAACATTTTCAAGTTGCTGCACAACATCTAGCTACGTTGTATAAAGGTAAGTTTTTTTTATGAACTACTTACCTAGTGAATACATGAAATGGCTCTTCTCTGTTGGATACCTTTTGACAATAGTTATATACTGCCAACTCTTTGAAATGGAAAATGCCTAATCTTATTTAAGATTTTAAGTTAGGAATTAGCCATCAGGATTAGGCCAGTCTGGACTCTGCAGAAACTGGTAAAGTGTTCGTGGAGATCTCTTATTCTGTTTGTAGCAAAATTAATGTTAATATAGTGATTCACTGAGACTGGATTAATTGATTTATATTCAGAAGTGTTTGACTGTTTGTAGCTAAATAAATGTAAATATAGAAATTAATTTCAAATTGTTCAGAGAGAATATCCCAAATATCTTGCATTTTCTGCAGACTGGGGATTAGGCTATCTACAGTCAAGTCTGTCTCCAAGATTCTATTTTCAGAATAATTTGTCTCCAAAGATTTTCAAATCTGTCTCCAAAAGGACCTAAAAAATTCTCCAATTAGTCCAATAATGAATAATCCATGTTAGACCAAGTCTGTATTTGATGCACAGGAACCCACTGACTTCATCAAATTTCTGAAATTCTGAAGAAACCCACCACCATATTTCCAACAATTTTGCTGATCCACCAACATTTTTTTCAATTTAATTTAGCCACGAAAAATCAATGGTAATATAGGGATAAATAGCTAAAATTCCACCGACTATGCTAGAATATTATTTGCAAATGAGAAAAAATTCCACCGAGAAGTTGGTAGAACTCCATGTTTCAGAGGCTGGGAAATTCAAAATTGTAAGCCAATTTCTGAACCAAAATTTCACAATAATTCTGAGCCAAGCCAATTTCAATATGGCTCATTTTTTGAAGATTTCAAGCCAAAATTAACATGGGAACTGGGAACATAGGAATTAATTCAAAATTCAAAGCCAATTAAACATATCTGAGTTTTGACCTTTTGAAATCTAAGCCAATTAATTGGCTTTAATGGACATATGCTGTAACCCAGTCTGCAGACTATGTGAGATATTTGGGATAATCTCTCTGAATAATTTTGAATTAATTCCTATATTTACATTAATTTTGCTACAAACACTTCTGAATTAATCCCTATATTTACATTAATTTTGCTACGAACAGAATAAGAGATCTCTAAGAACACTTTACCAGTTTCTGCAGACTGGGCTGTAACCGTGTGTCTAATTGCTTTAATATTTTGAATTAATGAAGGCTCAGAAATTTTGGCTCAAAAATTGACTTGCAATTTTCCAGTCTTGAAACATGGGTAAAATAGTAATATTCAACGTTTAACCCTTTCGTCACATAAAAAAATGAAGGACTTGGTTGTGATAGATTGAATGTGAATTTGCCTAGTGACAGTTGTGACTATTTTGTCATGTATCAAAAAATTTCAGGAAATTTCAAAATTAATTAAAATTAGTAGATATATTAACTATTCATTGGCTACTAACTAGACACATTCGAAGTTTATAAAATCTTCATTTTTTTAAATTAATTCCAGTTGTAAAGGGTTAACACTATTTAACACTAAATGTTTAATTGACTTTAAATTTTGATTCATCCTTATGATATAATTTTTCCTTTAAATCATTCTAAAATGAACAAAATTGACTTCAATCACAATTTTTAGATAAGTTGTTGTAAATTGGCTTTGTGAACATTAAAAGTTTGCAGATATATAACTATATACTTTCAACCAGTGGTTCTTAAAGTGGGATGCCTGCACTGTCCGGCACCCCTTTGGGGCCTGATTGTTTATAGGGGGTACCTGGGATGGCTGTTATGTTATTATAAATTCAGTTCTGCTGTTAGTATCAAACAGAATCTAAATAAAATATTCATTCTCTTTTCTTTTTCATTTCAAATTCTCACATCATGTAACCAAATATATTATAATTGTAGCTTTTCAATTTTTCTTTTTTTGCCAAGCAAGGGGTGTACAAGAAAGATACTTACAGAACCACTGATTTAACCCCTTTGTTGAGCCAGTATCCCATATGGGATACATATTATTTTGTACACATGTTACACTACAGTTATAATTTATTAATACACAAGTCATTAGCAAACATCATTGTCTTTCGAATAATCAATAAAAAAAAAAATATTTGACTTTCAAAAGAACAATTGTTTTGTTTCCAAGAAATATAAATTATTTCCAAGAATTGACTATTTTAATATATTTGATGCTTTATCTGTAAGTGCCCTCAACAGGGTTAATGAACTACTTTTCAAAGTAATTGGTTATTTTATTTTTGTATACTACCTATGTTATGCGTTTCAATTTGTGCAGAATTCACAAAATCTCAAAATTCTTGCTGAGTTAGCTAAATATATTATTGTGATGAGTTGTTTTATTAGTTATTTTTTTAATTGTTTTCATTAATGAGCATCAAAGTTACATCTTACACCTAGTAAGATGTAAAAGTCTATATTTCATATCTACTTGCTAATATTAACCAAATACTTGTGAATAGTCCTGCAATTAAATACAGTCTTCATTTACTTTCCATTTTAATCTCTGATATTTACTGATGGTAAAGGTTACCAATTTTCTTATCAACATAACAGTAGTAATAAATTGAACTGTTTCTTGCAGACACATCTACAAACCATGACCCAGCTGTGTGGAACTCATTCCGCAATGCTGCCATAATGCTGACAGCACATCACAAGGGTGAGCAAATATTTGCTGTCAATTGAGATTTAAAGCAAAGAATTAATAATCTAACAATTGGTTAAATTACATTGCATGAAGTAGCTAGCCCATATTTATCAACTAGCTAAATAGTAATTATTATATTTAAATTAGTTTGGCAAATTCCTGTCATTTCAATTGTTTATAAAATATATTCTTTAATCTTATGCTTTGAGTTTATTTATTTTGAAGAAACAAAATGAATATAGCTAGTAGTTCTATAAATGGTGCATTTCCAATGGTTTATTGTGGTCAAAGTTTATTAAACTGAATAAAGTCATTGCTTCCAGGATGAAATTACTAAAAACAAATATTTCTATATCTACACATTGTTATCTAACTTGACTGTCTTTTCCACAGTCAGCTTAGACAGTTTACGAATGTCCAATGAATTGGCGCTAGAGCTTGGGTCACAGCGACGGACTAAAGAAGTTGTCAGTTGGTGCAGCAACAAGAAGAAGAAAAACATGAGGAGGGAGGAGTTGATGGGTCTGTTGGGTAACAGATCTCCACCTCGCCGCTCTCCTCCTCCAAAAAATACAAGCCACTTCAGGTTATTATTGCTCAAACAACTCTGCAGTTGTGTTCTATTAAAAGCTCTGATATATAGAGTCAATTTATCAGTTCTAATCATTTGCTGCCTTTAGTTCTTTCAGAAGTCATAATAGCAGAGTTCACAAAGGACATCTAGACAACCAGTCCCGTCACAACAGACCCAGACCAATCCTCACCTCCTTTTACCACACCAATGCTGTGTCAGAGGGGGACCAATATGTCACTGGTGGTGAGATGCTCTCTATTGCCTTCTACTTACCATTAATAGACGCTTAATAAATTGGGAGATTTCTATATCTCAATTTAAAATTGCTAAATTCAAAACTAATTAACTACACACATCCATTTAATATCTTCATCTACAATCGAGGTGAAGAAATAAATATAAGTCCACGCTTATATATTGGGTGTTATTTACCTTCTTATATATTCGGTGTATTTTATCAAAAAATGTATTAACTTAAAAAACTTAGCCTCTAGTTCACATTGTCTCGGTGAACGCAGGAATTTTTCTCTCCATAATTGAGGGATGCTCTGACTTTTAATAATTTTGAGCAGTGTAAGAAGCATCTTATTATTTCTGAAAACTTCCGTGTTGCACAGATTCACTTTATATCTGTTTAAAAGAAAGTGAAAAGCTCTCCTGAGATTATTATATATATTGGTGTTTGAAAAGATTTATTTTTTTATCCATGCCTTTATTTTTAATTAAATTTAACTTCAGACTATAAATAATTTAGAATTAAACAATATATAATTGGTAATAGTTGGTTTATTTTTTTCTCTCCCTGGTTCTCTATTTAATTTCTTCATACCACAGATAAAAGAAGCGGTGACCAACTGTTCTCGTTTTTCACTGAAGAGGCTACTCGTAGCAAGAGGCCTCTCTCCAACGACCACCACCCAGATGACGTGACAATGGACTCGCCTCAGCACAAGCGATTCAAGTCCTCGTAGTAGTTTGCTCTCGTTAGTCTTATATTCAATAATATAGTCTCTCTCCTGTGCTATTTGGCTCTCACACTATCAACAGAGGTGTTACTTTATTAAACTCTTGATTTGTAAATGCATTGGAAAACATAATTCAGTGAAAAGTCTGTCTTGGATTTTTTGAAGAGTACCTGCCAGTAAAGTGTATCAAAATTATAATTAACATTTAGTTGTAACGTTTTATTCAATTGAAGCACAGAATTGTGAATTAGTTTCTGCTGAATTGTCTTTTCAATGTAGCTGCAGGTTAAAGATGGTTAGGTAGTTTCAGACTTTATTATCAGTGACTACATTTGTGCTCTAATGCCTCTTTAATTTAATTTCAGTTGCCAAGTTAAGAGTTCTTGCAACCTTTTTTCCAACTGTTTTTTTAGCACTTACGATTGGCTTTGAAATGGGAGCCAAATATCACGGGATGAGTTATTTAAAAATAAATAAAAAATATTACGTATATTTCCTCACATTTCATTTTGCTAGTTAGAAATCAAATTATGTCACATTCAGTTTATGCAATGTGCCATTTTTCATTCTAGAAAGTAATCATGCTATTTTGATCTTCATTGAACAAGTAATTGTTCGTTACTTATGAGGAACATACCTTGGCAATGAAGCGCTGTTTGGAAATCTGATTCAGATTATAGCTATTTTGGTAATGTTATAATAAATTAGCTAAATGCATTTGTATCTATGTATATTATTTATTATTAAACTTTTTAATAGTTATTGTTTTGTAACTACGCAGTAAATACAAATATCGAATTTTCGTACATATTTTGTGTAAAATATCGACTTCAAGCTATGAGTAATATAAAAACCTCAAAGTAGCAAATCAATGTAGGTACAATTTTCATCTTTATACTCTAAGTAGTTCGGAAAAATGTCAATGCAAACTATTTCCTAGCACTTTGTTCTACTAACATTGATAAGTGTAGTTCTTCTTTTGCTGATTTAATAGTGACCAAAGAATATCTTATTGCTAACCAATGCAACTCTTTCAAATGGAGTTACGGGTAAGGTATGAATTATCGGTCAGTTTCACGTCTTCGGTCAAATAAGAAACTATATAATAGCTAATTATTTTTCATTTTAATTGTTACCTGCAGGTACCATTGATATCAATTTAAAAGTGTATAATTTTTTTTCGTTTTTCCTTGTATGACCGAAGATGTGAAACTGACTGATAATTAGTAACTTACCCTAGTTGATAATTTTCTTTTTTAGACATGTGCAACTGAAACTTGTGGTGGTTTGCAGAGCTGGGAGTGGCTTTTTCATTGAGATATTTATCCTTTCATTTGTTACTTAGTTTATTTAAAGTTTTATTGTTAGTTTTAGACCTTGAATAAGTTCATTAAAAGGTTTTTATGAAACTTTCCACTTCACCAGTTCTTCTGCAGATTACTTAATCATTATCTATTTTATTTACCAAATAACTTAATTGATAATATTTATTCTCAAACCCTCGTAAACGAACCATTTAATTAAATATTGTTCACAATTCATCGTAATGAAAACATGTCAAAATTTCTGTTTGTTTCGCACAGATGTTTCTGAAAATCTGCCTTATTATTTAGTCTTGTTTTGTTGTTTTAAGTTAAGATGAGAATTTCGTTTGAAGCCGTTTCTTCCCTTTAAATCTTTCTGCTTCTCGTGTGGCGTACAAAAGGCAAAGAAATGCCCAAACTGTTATTTAATGATGACTAACTAAATTCAATAGCAAAATTATTTTAGTTTTCTTATATGACCGAAGATGTGAAACTGACCGATAATTCGTAACCTCTCACAGCAACTTTTGGATTTTATTTCTTAATTTGGTATTGAATAACTAAAAGAAATATTTGATGATTATTTCAGAACATTTCTAAGTTGCTTTTCTGTACGCTGCCTAGAAGCTTTTTGACTTTGAAAGATGTAGGGTAAGTTCTGAGTTCTGGTACACTCTACAAAAAAACAAATTAACTCATTTTCCTATGATCGAAAATGTGTAACTGTTCAATAACTCTGACTCTCCCTAGTGGGTAAGAATGGCATTCATATCGCATGTATAATTTGTTTACTTGGTTATTTTTATGAGGAGATATGCATGTGTAGAAAGCTGCTAAATTTTCTATTATGTGAACTTAGATAAATTCTTTCAAAATATATTCGTGGTTAGTTTAAGCACAAGAAATAGTATTCTTACTAAATTAATGAAAAGAACAGATTAAATCTTCAAAATTTTTGTAAACTTTATGTTCAATAGATATAATTTCCTGACTAACCAATGTATAGTATGTATTTCTAAATTTAATCAAATAAATATATATAAGTTTCTACCATCTTTCAATTGGAACAAAAATATGACAAAGGATTCAATGAAATGAGAGGAATTAATAGAATATTAATTTAGAACACTTTGATAAAAACAATGGAGAGCATTAGTAAAAGCTCATAGACTGTGTGTCACTTTTTGAAAGCACAAATGGAAGAACAACATGATATATAAGTCTAATGTTAAAACTGTAGTAATTAAAAAAGTTCATAATTGAAAACAAATTTATATCTGGAAATTGTTAGAAGAAAACTTATCAACACTTAATCTACCTACCTTGTCTAAAAAAATATCTGGACTAAAGATTATGGCAACCTGTTATATGTCTTTATGCGAATACTTTGAGCTGCACTTTAACAATTAAAATTGACAGGTAATTATTGCTATTAAAATTCATTATTCTGGTAATTAATTTGGCAGACTAGGACTGTGACAATATGTTTTTTTTAATTATAGATCTTAGAATACCACAGGCGAAATGAAATGGTATCGAATGCTGTATATCACTGGTTTAGGACGATTCAATACTGGTTAATTCTCTTGTCTATATTTTCTATATCTTATGATATTTAAAGCATATTGTCACAACCCTAATAATGACCTATTTATCAGTAACTAAAAGCTGCTCATTGTTAGCTATTGCTAATATATTAAACTCTAATAACATCCTTAAGTAGACTATCTGAACGCTAACAATTAACATCACTCAAAAATGCACCACTTTAATGATCCAAAATTCTCAAGTTACCAGAGACTATCTTGTTCTCAAGGAGTGCCCCAGGGGGTATGTCGATCCTGTCCCCGTGGTTAGCAATGATAATAACGGTACCTTTTAGCACCACCCCCTTACCAAAGGTAACGTCACCAGACACTGTCAAGTGGTCCAGTTCCAGCATGTCAGGGATGGAGGCAAACCGTTTGAGGAACTGCTTCACCTTGGCGAAGTGATTGGGGCCTAGCTTCACCAGAGGCGTCGAGGGGAACATCCTCTTGGGGGACATCATGAGGGCTCCATTGGAGAGGCTGTAGAGGTTTGACATCACCAGCAACAGATCGTCTGTTTTCTTAACTGGCAGGAAACGAGACCTGGGCACATTGATGCCTGGAGGGAAGAATTTGGAATAAGAGATGAAGTAACCACATAGAATAATTACATTAATTTTGTAGGGGGTTTAACATCTATCAAGTGGTTTTGAAAATAAAAAAATTCAAATCAGTATCATATTAGCAGAGTAAGGCCATATGGAACGGCAAACTGTAAAAAGAATTTACTTAATACTAAAACAAGGAGTTCAATATTTAGTTTACTGTTTCAAAACAGGGATATTACAGTCCTAATAACTTACCATGTGCCCTGTTGAAGCACTTGATAGCAGCTCCAACCGCTTGCTCCAACTGAATGATGTTCTGACCATCATCTAGAGTCTTGTTGTTGACTATCACTTCCATGTCTAACGTCTTCTCTTCCACCACTCGCGCCATTGCTGAAAACGAGGACACTCATTTAGCAGCAGGAATGGATATCATAAACTTTTTATCATACAAGACTACTTTGATAGCTTAACAGGGGCATTCTCTGTGAGATTATCTAGAGCATAACACCCTCATCTCTTGGATTTTGATAAAATTACTACATGGGGCTATTGGTAAAAAAAACATTTCTGAAATTTTGAGATCCATCCAAACTATAGGTCAAAAGTTATGACCTGGTCATTTTTAGGTCATGGGTGTGAGGTCACATATTTTCGATGGACAATAACTAGAGTAACAATTGTCATAAAAATGTAAAGTTATACATATTTGGATTTGGAACTGCCCAATGAATCTGAATATGCAAGTTATAGAACTTTTAAGTTGATGAATGAACATTTTACCCTCGGTCAAAAATTTGAGGTCACAATTTACCCTCTTCGGCATCAATTATAAAAAAATGTTAGTGTGAAAAATGAAGGCACATTTATTAGCTATTAGGAGGTGCAATAAAATGTTTGTTTATGTTGTTATAAATGCATGTAAGTTACTTCAAACTGAGTACAATATTCACTAAATCGGTGAAAATTTTCACAATTATTTGACATTTATTGTAAAATTTCACTGTTTTATAAATAAAAACAATTTATTAATGGAATAAAATAGAAAAGAAGGATTACTAGCAAATAGGATGAACAATGAAAATTTTGTTTATATTGATATTTCCATTTTATTAGTGTATATATAAAATATAACTATTCAATTGATCAACATTTTGTTAAATTTTAAATAAAGTGTTAAATTTCAACCAGCTATGGAATCAACAGCTGAGAATCTATTAGACATTAGTTGAATGGTTCATGGGTGATAATTTTCATAGCACATTAGACACTCGCATTTATTTCCTTTTGTGAAACCATATACACAAATTTGCTACTTCCTTTAAGCGGGCAATTCACTGTCAATCAGGCCTGAAATAATTCCATTGGTGCTGAAGGAGGACGTCTAATAATAGTCAGTGCTACCATCAGTGCAGGTCACTACAGGATAGACTGCAGGTCACATAAGTGCTCCGGACACGAACCCCCTTTTTCATCTTTATATATATATGAATAAATTGAGATTACTTTGACTCTCTCAACATAGATGCTACTACACACTTCATGATTATTTGAGGTACAGAAGGAGGGGAGCTCATGTCCTACACCCGATGAGTTAGGGTTGATGGGATTAGGGCTTGTTGCTGTGATTTTTTATTTTGAAGGAATCAATAAAGACTAAATCAGTGGCAGCAAGCAGCTGACACTGACCTGATCACTATCACTCACCATTCACGGTCAGTTCTTTTCAGAGCACTTAAGCCTCGCCTCAAAAATCAAACATCACCGAATCTCATCTGGCCAACTGAGAGTCAGACTGACAAGCCTCAAATACCTCCATTTACGATCAGTTTTGCCTGAAGGAATTCCTTCAGGCAAAACTGATCGTGAAAGGCCTGCTTAAATGAGGGGTGGCTCATTTCACACACTGTTTCATGTGTTGGTACAGTACAGAAATCTTTCTTCAAGAGATGATGATGATATGTAGCTAGCTACTTGTGTTATGTTTACACAAATAGAGGGGTGTAGGAACTTCAAAGTAAAATAGTCAAATAATGTTTTTTCCATAATTACATACCCAAACATTATGGTCATAGATCACTGCAAAATAATGCCCTATTTTGATAGTTCCAAGTAAGAAATATTCCTGTGTTGTGTCAAGACATACAGTGTTTGAAATGAGCTGCCTCTCATTGAAAGGAGGTAGTATATTTTTTCACAAAAGGAAATAAATGCGAGTGTCTAATGTGCTATGAAAATTATCACCCATGAACCATTCAACTAATGTCTAATAGATTCTCAGCTGTTGATTCCATAGCTGGGTGAAATTTAACACTTTATTTGAAATCTAACAAAATATTGATCAATTGAATAGTTATATTTTATATATACACTAATAGAAATGGAAATATAAACAACATTTTCATTGTACATCTCAATCGCTAGTAATCCTGCCTTTATATTTTATTCCATTAATGAATTGTTTTTATTTATAAAAAAGTCAAATTTTACAATAAATGTTAAATAATTGTGAAAATTTACACCGATTTAGTGAATATTGTACTCAGTTTGAAGTAACTTACATGCATTTATAACAACATAAACAAACATTTATTGTACCTCCTAATAGCTGATAAATGTGCCTTCATTTTTCACACTAACATTTTTATATAATTGATGCCGAAGAGGGTAAAGTGTGACCTCAAATTTTTGACCGAGGGTAAAATGTTCATTCATCAACTTAAGAGTTCTATAACTTGCATATTCAGATTCATTGGGCAGTTCCAAATCCAAATATGTATAACTTTACATATTTATGACAATTGTTACTCTAGTTATTGTCCATCGAAAATATGTGACCTCACACCCATGACCTAAAAATGACCAGGTCATAACTTCAGAAATGGGTTTTTTGACCAATAGTCTCATGTAAACCAAATTTTATCAAAATCCAAGAGATGAGGGTGTTACTTTCAATTTTTTTTAGGTGATCTTACATAGAATTCCCCAACAGTCTCCTCACCATCCAGTTTAATCCAGAGATTGTTTGTGTTGAATATCTTGAAAGTCTGCACAGATTTGAAGTCCTCGAGGTGATCCTTTGGCACC
This sequence comes from Caprella mutica, assembly GCA_947561585.1. Taxonomy (NCBI): domain Eukaryota; kingdom Metazoa; phylum Arthropoda; class Malacostraca; order Amphipoda; family Caprellidae; genus Caprella; species Caprella mutica. Next base: position 56,569 of record CANNZV010001958.1, read on the forward strand.
TGCGCTATCTCTAGCAGCCTCAGTTTGCTCTCGTACTGAATGAGGGTGCCACCTAACGGGGAGCGAGTTAAATAAAAGTAGGGTTAGAGTGAGTTACAAATTATCAGTCTGTTTCACACCTTCAGTCATAGCTATAAGAAAAACAGATATAATAATTAAAAGTTTTATTTTAATTGGTATTCCAGATGCCAAAAGTGTCAATTAGCTACCTACCAGATTAAAATTTATTTGAAAAAAGGGTAAATTACTAGTTCACATCCGTATTTCTCTTAGTGACGTGGACTAGGAGCAGATCCACATACCCCCTTCCTAGTTCACATCCCTAATGGATTCAGGGACACAAACTGGAAAAGAGGTATTTTAAAAATTATTTACAGATGACCCTCATCACACCTGACCTTTGACATCAGCTCTGGTCTTATCAGTGACCTCCATAAGGAATTCACAGCGAGGACCAGCGAGAGCCTTTTCACCAGTCAGGTAATTGAGGATATTCACATCCACAGTAGAACCCAAATTGTCAATGTTGGAAATGAAAACGTACTCCTTGCCCTGAGTTGAAGAAAGGAAACCTTTGAAGTAGAAGCTACTCATAGCTATCACTTTAACCATTGATTCAAAGATCACTTGTTACTAAATTATTATCTGACAAAAGTCACTAATAGACATTGATTTATTCATTTTCATAACAATGAAGTCCTGGTGACTCACATTTTAATAATTTAACTTAGATATAAATATGTCCCAATAGAGAAGTGAAACTAACAAACACAATACTTCCCTATTTCTAACAAACCCCACAGTTATTACACTATTTCGATATTCTCGCCACTCCAAACAACTCGTGTTGCTACTTCTATACAATAATTCACAACACATTCCTCTTTCATTTCGCATATCGCTTATATTAATTAAATATTCTAATTCAATTCATACTGATTGTAGATTTATGTGAATGAATACTTCCTCACGCACTTTAGCAAAGGTTCCATAACTAAAACATGAAAATACTTTCAATAAAATTATGCAACATGATATTAATTGTTAGAAAAGGCCTAAAAATATGAGCTACAGAACGCAATCTAACCTGTTTGATGAATTCCTGCAAGAGTCCCGAGTTGTTGAAAGATTCATAGAAATCGCCGTGACCAGGTGGGTACCAGGCTTCCATATCTTGCCCTGCTCCCATAGTCTTTCCAATGGGCATGAGAGACTCCTTGTTTATCCTTGGGTATCGGGACTGGTTGAAGGTGTAGAGCTTCAGTTTCAAGCCTTGGTACTTCTTTATTACTTTCTGAGTGTCTTCATTTGTATTAAAGGAATTCATCAGAACTAGAGGAACAGACGCTCCAAAAGACTTGTTCAAGTTCTGAAGGGAAACAATTAGTGTTCATATACTTTCGGAATAATTTACCAATTAAAAAAAAAGAAACTGGGGCACATATTCCTATATAGCTAAATGTATATCAATTATGAACTGATGACAACTAGTTTCTGACAATAGCTTCTTTCATATTTGAAAAGAATAAACAACTAGAAAAATGGTTTCTATATCCAAAGGTTGATTTAATGTCGAAATCAAAGGCCAAATCGTTGATATCAGAAGGAAATTAAATACAAGGGACTGGAAGAAGCAGTCTGAAAGGTAAGTAACCTACCATCAGTCAGTGACAAGTTTATGGAAGAAGAAAAGCTACTCTGTAAAGTCTAAATCGCATAAAACCTCATAATCAAAGAGCACAACCCTAATACTATCCTCTAAAACAACAAGTAGCTTTAAAAATGATAAACACGATAAAAAGGAAATGCCAAATAACAACAGTTCAGAGCTAAGAAGCACCACACCCTTCTCCTCCACTCAATCACTAGCTACAAACAGCTTCAGAATTTAAAAAGATTAATATCACTATTGTTGATATTAAAAAAGAAATGAGTAACATTACAAGACTAATGAGAGTGTACCTCTATTTGCTGGACAGTCAGATCTAAGAATGTGAGGTCACTTCTCACAGGAATGACAGATTTAGGACCCTGACAACCCATGGATGTACCCAGGCCACCATTCAGCTTCACAACCACCAGTTTGTCTAACAGTTTGGTAACCTCAGCGGCTGAAGGGGCAGACAAGTCACCGTAGTTCAGAACCTGATAAAAGAGGCAACTGTAGATAGATATATAGTTGGGATAAAATAGAAACTATTTACACCTAACATTTCTCAAACACAGAAATATTTTATAATGATAATTTATTTCAGTAATATTCGAAACAAAGTTCTTTTTGATCAGAGTTACTCACAGAGTCAGTTTCCAGTTTCTGCATCTGGTCCCACTGCACTGAAGGGCCGGTCTCATTGATGAATCTAGAGAAGAGGCGTTCAAAGCCCTCCATCTCCCTAGTGGCCAAGTCCTTGCCAGCAGCAGAGATGTTAGTGTTCAGCAGTTTGTTGATCTCCATTGCAAGCTGCACTTCTGCATCTCGCTGCGTAAGCTCCTTGAACTCCATTGATGGAGACCGAACTAACCCACCAAAAACCTGCAACATTATAACAAATAAATGCCATTCTAAATCATTATTATAAAATCATTAAAAACAATAATGGAAAACTCAGTACATCTCCCTAAATTGTTATTATGAACACAAATTAAAAAATCTAGCTAATCTAAACCTAGATTAAATTCCTATAGCAAACATCATGACAAACTCTTAATTCATATATAATTTCTTCAATCTGCTCATTCTGATGTTTAACATCAATCAACACAATCACACTTTCACCACATTGTGAGACACATGTGGTACACAGCTAACTTGCTGAACCGGCATCATGCACCACCAATTGGTACACGAGAACACTTTTTGTAATTTTTTTAAATTGAATTTTCTCCAACATATATATATATATATATTGAATACTTTACAAGACAAGTGTTGGAAAAGTAATGATTAAATTAATATATAATTTGTAAAATTATATCACATATTTATGACTAAAAATATGTTAAAAACATATAAAACAACTGTACATGTATGCAAACAAATCAAAGATGCAGGTTCGGCACTACAGTCCTATCTCAAATTGCGGTGAAAGTTTCAATAATATAATATGCATGAAATATACCAACTGTATAAATTCTCGAAACAACAATATAAATATTTGAAATGATATCAGTGTTTCACATTCTGGATCAAGTAGTTATACTTTAAAGAAACCTAATTTTCAAACTTTATCCCAGTTGTACAAAACGGATCCCAGTGTTAATTGAAGTGTATTGTGTAGTTTAACCCTTTAACGACCAAGACATGTTATAGACCCCCAAAAAAATTTTTAATCGATTTTTTGTAGATAGATAACCTATCTAAGAATAAATATGTAAGCAAAAATTATTTTTGATTATTAGTTTTTTTTTATTCTAATGTCCTTCGGGAAGAACATTGGGCGGTTAGATCATCTAAAATCATAATTAGACACAGGTAATTGTACGTTTTTTGTTGCTAGAATATGATTATATGGTATAAATAAAACATACATCAAAGATTTATATCACACATTTATCATATATAACACAGGTCCATATTCATATAGGTATATATATAATATAGCTAATCTTTTTTTATGAAATTTTTTTTTTTTTTTTTTTTTTATAAGTACAAAATAATAATGCAACATAAACGAAGTTCTTGTGTATATGTAAAGTTTCCATAAAATATATGACCTTTACTTGTTTCATAGGATCTAAAACACAGCAAAACTGAAATAACACTGAAGAAAATAATAACAGAAAGAAACATACTCAAGTAAACTATATTATAAAAATATCTTCCTTTCGACGAAATCATTACCAGTAAAACTCCTATGAAAAAGAATAATTATTGGATAACCGTAAATTTATTCTGGGTGAAATTTAGAGAAACAATTTTTATTTTTAGTATTTAGTAACACATAAGATGATGACACATTTACTGCATTTGTTGTAAGTTTTCTGTGCACAGTTTGGCATCTTACAACAATTTTCTGCTTCTTGAAAGCTTGGCCAATGATGGAGTCCATCAGCTCCAACGGGTTTCTCAGGAATGGGATCTGATCTGTTTCCACTTACCTTCATCATGGAATAAAGCTTTTCAACAACATTAGAAGGTCTGCCAACTCTTACACCATCACGAATTTGCTTTCCTTCCATCAGAAGTGACTTCGCTCCAGACAACTTGAAATGTCCTATTTGATGGTCCAGGCTGTATATCTATCTGGGTGTCCTCCTTCAAGATTTGCTTCGTTTTCAGAATCACTAGTTTCTCCATCATCTTCAGTATCACGATTTTCACCAGCAACAGTAATTTCCATATTACTATCAGTAAAATGCATAAATACTTGTAAACAGGAAAATAGTAATAAGGGAACAAGTGTATGCATAATCGAATATACAGCTGTAGAACTCCTCTATAGCGAATGGGTTAGGATGTGACCTGAACAGTGAACAAATTTTCTTTAGTCTGGGATGAATTGCAATCAGTTTTAGAAAACTAAAGGAATTTTATGCCAAACTAAGGAAACTATGATCAATATTTGGACTAGATCCTAACTCATTCACTACACAGGAGTTCTACTTTATAGTAATTTTAAAATATAACCCAGGCACTGAAAGTAGTTATACTGTATACATCGCATGTGTCATAAATCATACAAAGATTTAGTATATCCAGTACAAATCATAGAAATTGCAATATTTTATATGAATTTGAAAAAAATATGGAGCATACCTAAATCAATTATAGTTGATTCACCATAAATCTCTTCATTTACGATGTCATGTTCTACTGGTTGTTCTCTTCTAAGCCTGCCATAGAAGCTACCAGTATCCATTTTTACATTAATATTTTTTGACGTAGTTGCCCAATGTTCTTCCAGAAGGACAATAGAAAAATGACTCGTATATATCTAAAAATGAATGAAACCTTTTGAAACTATTGATTACTATCATTCCTATATATTTAGCAAAACCTATAATATTTTTAGACATCAAAATAATGGTTAGTTACATAATGGGAGGGGGGAGGAGGGGGAAAATTACACTTCATGATTGATCCACAACAATGCACACTTCTAACTGAGTAAAATTAAAGAATGAAGAGGCTATTCCATAAAGTATCATTCAGAGATGTAACATTTAGTCTATACTACGTAACTATTACATGCAAGTGAACGAAACATTCTGATCTTAGACGAAAATCGATGTTTTTCTAATGTCCTCCCCAGAGGACGGTGGGCGTTAAAGGGTTAAAAGGACACCACTGAATTTTTTAAGGTATCTATGCTACAGTGTTCTGCATTTGTTGACTGCAATCAAATCAAAATAATTCTTCCGCTACAGTGTTCTGAGCAACAAAAAGTTCCCCTTCACACTTGCGTTTCTCAAAGCCGTGATAGAAAAAAGGCTCATGGCAAAAAGTTTAGCTGCAATTGATTTTGCGTTAGAAAAATTGCAGCATTTTTTCTAACACAAGTGTGAAGAGCTCCATTAAAATTAATTACAGCTAATTTTTTTGCCATGAGCAGTATATCTAACGCGGCGTTGAGAAACGCAAGTGTGAAGGGGGCCAAAATGATGAACAGAGCAACATTTTAAATAGAAATTCAACCTCTAATTGGCAAGTGTTATAAAGTGTGATGCTTGCAACAAAGAAATGAATTGTAATAAGCACAGCAGTACTGATAAATATGTGTGGAGATAGATGCCAAATTGCTAAAGCAGAAATTGTCCGAAGATCAAACGAAGAGTGTCATAAATATCACCCAAATGTATTTATGGATCCCCCAAAAAAAACAAGTGTAGTTTATGGACACCAGATGGAGCTGGTGTCCTTTAAATATACTTGATCCAATATTCTTCAAATTGTCTTTCATTTGTTCATCCTATTTGCTTTGAAAATAAATTGATATAGGTTACCTTCTGGTTGTTCAAAGTGAACAAGTATTCTTGCCCCTTTCTCTACTTGTAAGGGACTTATGATCAAATTAATTAATAGAAGATATATTCCATCAGTGTACCTTTACTGAATAAACAAAGAGGGAAATGGAGCCTTTCCAACAAAATCAAACTAATACCAAATCACTATATTCTGAAACTACTAATAGGATTTGATTAGGCACAGTAATGTTAGAACAAACTATAATAGTTAGGATGTTTTTGATCAATCATAAAAATATCTCAAATGAACCCACTAGTGTTTACTCTAATAACTTATTGTTAAAGTCTACTGTCAATTTTAAGCATACTGAAGAAAATTGGATACATTAAACCTTACTTGAAAAGAGGCTTGACTGTCCATAGTGGATGGAGGTCATATACAACAATCTACTAGAAACAGCAATGACGTATTGCACCAACATATCCCAATAGCTATCTATTCTGATAAATATCTGTGTTATCAGCAATGGAAGAGAGTGTCATGACATTCAGGATACTGAAGTATGAACTCAACTAATTTCTTAAATAAAAATCACCTAAACTGGCTGAAGGTAATAGAAATCTCTTGGGAGTTCTTTTAAGCAGAAGACTTTAAAATGCAACAGACATTATTTGAAATAAAACTGAAGCTATCTTATCTCTTGAAGATAAGAAATTGATATAGCAGAGATAAGAGAATAAAAGCAACATGATCAACAACATAACAATCAGTCTACAATTGCATATGAAAACAACTCGAGGTTGTTACTCGAGTTAAAGTCATAGAATCGCTACCAATTGTTAATTACCAAAATTCTAAGCATAAGACATATAGTTATCCATGTTTTACAAACTGGCTAAAGTTAGCCAATTTTGAACCAAAATTTCATGAATTCTGAGCAAAATTGTTCATTTTTCAAGACTTCAAGACAAAATAAACATAGGAACACAGGAATTAAATAAAAATGATAAGCCAATTGGACATATCTGAGTTTTGACCTTTATAAATGTAAGCCAATTAATTGGTTTTAGCTATGAAACATGTTAGTTATGGAGTTCACTTTAATTCAGCAACAGTCTAAGTTGACTATCACATCAGTACTATTATCTTTCCATTGTTGAACTGATGTTAGAGAACACTTGTACAGGTGTTAGTCAATGACTAGCTACCTGATACATGATGAAAATTCATAAACGTCACACATAATTAATCATTGAAGCCAAGGTTGATAAAAATTAGTATGCAAAGGTGAATTTATATTAATTGCTTTTGATAGTAAACATTCAGTTCACTATTTAGTAATTAATTATTAACTGATTAGAAGATATTTTTTAATGAAACATTCACATTTAACACAGTTCATGAAATTTTTAACAATTAATGAATTAAAATCAGTCTTCACTTTTTTAGGCGTGATTTATACATTTCAAACTGGAATAATTAGTAGAGAATATTAACATGTAAATCTAAGATGTTCTTGATTGCACGGGTCATGAAGGATGATTTCCATGTATGTAACACATAAAAAGGCATATTCAAAAATCAAAATTCTGAAGAAATATTAGTATGAAAATATATTAAAATAAGAAATATTTGCAAGAGTGATAATTATCTTAATTACCAACTGCCCTTAATTTCTATAGCATTCTTGTGATCATATTTAATCACTTAAACCAAGTATGAAAATCATTTATTGCATAATAAAGAGTTTTGCTCATCAGAATATCAGCCAACACATCAATCTAGGAAATCATCAAAATATGAGCTAAATATGGCATGATCTGTTTGACACTGTAAGATCAATCATGTCCTCATGCAAGTTTCAGTGACCAAATACAGACTGAAGTCAGAGTGAGAAGCTAACCATACTAAAAAGGCTATTAAACAAATTTCTAGATGCTTATTATTCATGTAATAATAACTAGATGACATGCACTCATAGAACGCATACCCTTGCTGTTGCTTACAAAAGACTTTGACCTTTAACCTGTTCGCTCCCAAAATCAAATAGCTAAACTGCAAACTGGTTCCAGGATTTAGACTAATTGTCAAACTAAATTCCAAGAAAATTGGTTGGATATTTTTTGAGTTATGACAATAACAATATCATGAATAAATAAATGCTGCCTAAAATATGACCTTCCGCACGGCATAATCTGAAAAGGTAATATATTAATAATGTAAATAAGGTACAGCCGTACCCAGTCTCCAAGACTGTTGGAAGTAATAAACTGTTCTCCAAGAAATCCTCAATTTATTTTTGGCTTCTGTTCTCAGTAAAAATTAATGTGAATATAGGAGAAAATTGAGGATTGTTCGCACAGAAAATGTTATAAATGTTCCATATGGAATAATCGGTCTTGAAATTTTGGTCTCAGACTTATAAATGACCTCCCAACTTAAATTACCTTTATGTAATTTTCTGTATCTGCTAGTTTGTTTACTCTACTGCACACTTCATGATTGATTAATTAAATTGCAGGGGGCAGAAGGCCCCAAGATACATCATATACATAAATTTTATTAATACCAGAGACCGAAATTTCCGAGACCGAATTTTCTGAGGCCAAATTTTCTGTGCCCAAATTTTCCGAGGCCAAATTTTCCAAGACAGAAATTTCCAAGAACTATACTTAGCTGTATAGGAGGAAATTAAAGATACAATCATCCAGGAGTTAAATGAGGAAAAAAGCATGTCCAAACTCACACTTTTAATGTGACAGTTATTTCTAAGCACTTCAATTGCAAATGGTGAGAATTATCTAATTTTTGAATTATTTTTCCTATGCTACAATATTATTATATTTTTGGAGAGATTTTATGATAATTTTTATCATTTTGGAAAGAAATTTTGTTTCTTTTGGAAATTTTGTTTCTTTTGGAAATTTTGTTTCATACATAGGTATGAAGAGTTTATGAGCCATATAATTTTTAAGATGGATCAAAAATGTCCCTTATTCTGCAGAATGGATCATCATACAATGTACTCAAACAATGCAAGAGATTGAGAACAACAAACTGGTAACAGTCAACAGACATCTCAGTCAGCCAAATTTACCATCAAATACAAGCTGGTCTAGGTACCTATGATAATAAATAATTGAATAGACTATCCAGTTAGGAAGGTACTACTACTATCAGTACTATGCTGCTAGTGCTAATATAGTAATATGCTATAACCTGCAGACTATAACCTGACCTAGGAGGCTAGGTACAACATAGGTAGTGTATAGGTAGGTACTCACATAAGTTACTATTACTATACCTAATAGATCATCATTCCTTTTCAAGGCTGAACACATTGAATTAAAAACTGCCAATACCTATATAAAAACTAAGAGGCCAGGAGCAACAAGGGTATTTACCATTTAGCAATGTGAACAAACTTATCAATTAAGCAGTTGTTGTCAAGCCTAATTAGACATTAAAACAATGTGAATTACCAAATTAATTAGTTTATCAATTCTCACCTGTATTCCAGACATCCCGACTGGTCTTCTTTCTATCTTAGTATATAATGACTGATAGGTTACAGGTAGTGCGTAGTTATTGCAAATTTAGTTACCTTACCTAGCTACACTAAAGTCGGCTTGCCAACGTCAGGTAACACTATTAAATTGACCTTGAATAGTTAAAGTGACCGGCAACAGACTACAATTATTTGGTCTTCAAGTGTGGTAGGTAGCTAATGTAGACTCAATGCACTTTTTACACCAAACTGAGCGATTTGATGACGTCGTAGTGCCATCCCTCGTTCATTTAATGAATTCAAGGTACCTAGAACACTTTTGACAAAATATAAAAACATTTTTTTACTTAACAATAGTTTAATTGAATTATTTATAAGTGATTTGCAAATTGGTTAGAAGTTTGTTCCAAAATTTACTACCTAGTGATTAGTGAATTATTTCACTGTTTAGAATGCATTTTCCTATTTTCGAAATATTCTCCAATTACTGACGTCATCAAATCACACGAATATGATTATGTTCTTTTTATACCTCATGCTATAGTTGGTAACCTATTTATACTCAACTGTGTACCCAAGTAACTTGGCTATGCCAAGGTTATGTACATATGCACTATTCTGCGATCACTGTATGCTGGCGACACAGGAACAGTGCAATCGGCGCCAATATGGCCATGCAACCGTAAATATGGCCATGCCACCGTAAAATTTGGTCATGCCATCGTAAAATAAAGCCATCTCACTGTAAAATATAGTCATGTCACTATAAAATAGGACCATGCCACCGTAAAATGTGGCTATGCCCTCGTAAAATATGGTCATTCCATCGTAAAATATGGTCATGCCATCGTAAAATATGGCCATCTCACTGTAAAATATAGTCATGTCACTGTAAAATATGGCCATGTCACCGTAAAATATGGCCATGCCACCGTAAAATGTGGCTGTGCCACCGTAGAATATGGTCATGTCACTGTAAAATATGGCCATGCCACTGTAAAATACAGCCATGCCACCGTAAAATGTGGCCATGCCATCGTAATATATGGTCACACCATCGTAAAATATGGTCATTTCACTGTAAAATATAGTCATGTCACTGTTATATATGGCTATGCCACCGTAAAATATGGCCATGCCACCGTAAAATGTGGCTGTGCCATCGTAAAATATGGTCATGCCATCGTAAAAAATTGCCATTTCACTGTAAAATATAGTCATGTCATTGTAAAATATGGCCATGTCACTGTAAAATATGTCCATGCCACCGTAAAATGTGGCTGTGCCATCGTAAAATATGGGCATGCCATCGTAAAATATGCAGTCTCACTTTAAAATATATAGTCATGTCACTGTAAAATATGACCATGCCACTGTAAAATAGGCCCATGCCACCGTAAAATGTGGCCATGGCTTGCCATCGTAAAATATGGTCATACCATCGTAAAATATGGCCATCTCACTGTAAAATATAGTCATGTCACTGTAAAATATGGCCATGCCACCGTAAAATATGGCCATGCCACCGTAAAATGTGGCTGTGCCACCGTAGAATATGGTCATGCCATCGTAAAATATGGCCATCTCACTGTAAAATATAGTCATGTCACTGTAAAATATGGCCATGCCACTGTAAAATACAGCCATGCCACCGTAAAATGTGGCCATGCCATCGTAATATATGGTCACACCATCGTAAAATATGGTCATTTCACTGTAAAATATAGTCATGTCACTGTTATATATGGCCATGCCACCGTAAAATATGGCCATGCCACCGTAAAATGTGGCTGTGCCATCGTAAAATATGGTCGTGCCATCGTAAAAAATTGCCATTTCACTGTAAAATATAGTCATGTCATTGTAAAATATGGTCATGTCACTGTAAAATATGTCCATGCCACCGTAAAATGTGGCTGTGCCATCGTAAAATATGGTCATGCCATCGTAAAATATGCAATCTCACTGTAAAATATATAGTCATGTCACTGTAAAATATGACCATGCCACTGTAAAATAGGCCCATTCCACCGTAAAATGTGGCCATGGCTTGCCATCGTAAAATATGGTCATACCATCGTAAAATATGGCCATCTCACTGTAAAATATAGTCATGTCACTGTAAAATATGGCCATGCCACCGTAAAATATGGCCATGCCACCGTAAAATGTGGCTCTGCCACCGTAGAATATGGTCATGCCATCGTAAAATATGGCCATCTCACTGTAAAATATAGTCATGTCACTGTAAAATATGGCCATGCCACTGTAAAATACAGCCATGCCACCGTAAAATGTGGCCATGCCATCGTAATATATGGTCACACCATCGTAAAATATGGCCATCTCACTGTAAAATATAGTCATGGCACCGTAAAATATGGCCATGCCACCGTAAAATATGGCCATGCCACCGTAAAATGTGGCTGTGCCATCGTAAAATATGGTCATGCCATCGTAAAATATGGCAATCTCACTGTAAAATATAGTCATGTCACTGTAAAATATGGCCATGCCACTGTAAAATAGGGCCATGCCACCGTAAAATGTGGCCATGCCATTGTAAAATATGGTCATGCCGTCGTAAAATATGGCCATCTCACTGTAAAATATAGTCATGTCACTGTAAAATATGGCCATGCCACCGTAAAATGCGGCCATGCCACCGTAAAAGGTGGCCATGCCATCGTAATATTTGGTCATGCCATCGTAAAATATGGCCATTTCACTGTAAAATATAGTCATGTCACTGTAATATATGGCCATGCCACCGTAAAATATGGCCATGCCACCGTAAAATATGGCTGTGCCATCGTAAAATATGGTCATGCCATCGTAAAATATGGCCATTTCACTGTAAAATATAGTCATGTCACTGTAAAATATGTCCATGCCACCGTAAAATGTGGCTGTGCCATCGTAAAATATGGTCATGCCATCGTAAAATATGCAATCTCACTGTAAAATATATAGTCATGTCACTGTAAAATATGACCATGCCACTGTAAAATAGGGCCATGCCATCGTAAAATATGGCCATCTCACTGTAAAATATAGTCATGTCACTGTGAAATATGGCCATGTCACTGTAAAATAGAGCCATGCCACCGTAAAATGTGGCCATGCCATTGTAAAATATGGTCATGCCGTCGTAAGATATGGCCATCTCACTGTAAAATATAGTCATGTCACTGTAAAATATGGCCATGCCACCGTAAATTAGATTACATGCACTCGGTAGAACCGTAGAGCGCATACCTTCGCCGCCGCTTATCCGTTTGCTACCAAAATCTATTAAACTGGTGACTGGATAGTGACAAATTAATCCACCAAGTTTCATGCAATATGGTTCAAAACTTTTTGAGTTATTGAGTTATAAATGACTTTGACCTTTGACCGGAAAGCTCCTAAAATTCTACCAGATGGTTCGTGGACATTGACCAATCGTCCCATCAAATTTCAGACAATTTGGATGAATACTTTTTGGGTTATTGAGTTATAAGTGGCCTTGATCTTTGACCTTTCACCCGATCGCTCCAAAAATCTAACAAAATGGTTCATTTATATTGATCAATCGTCCCACCAAGTTTTATGCAATATGGTTCAATACTTTTTGAGTTATAAATGACCATAACCTTGACCTTTGACCGGGTTGCTCCCAAAATTCTACCAGAAGGTCAAAGGACATTGACCAATCGTTTCACTAAATTTCAGGAAATTTGGTTGAATACTTTTTCATTTATGCAAAAAACAAGATGATAAATAAATATACAAATGCCGACAATAATATAACCTTTCCGCATTCTGCGAAGGTAAATATGGCAATGAGACAGTAAAATATGGTAATGTCACTGTAAAATATGGCTCTGCTTCCGTAAAATATGGCCTAGCCATGCCACCGTAATTAAGATATGGCCATGCCACCGTAAAATCAAACCTCTTATTGATAGTTAAATTGTATTATTTTAGAGAGGTTTTATACTTACAGTTTTAATCGAACATATGTTCCGCGCAATTTGCCTATTTTACACAATCTCGAAAATGCGCTGCGCGTTTTCAAGATCCTTAAAACGCACAGCGCATTCTAGCAAGAAATATTATGTAATTTTATTTTATTACTTAATTTTTATTTAATTTAAAAGACAATAATTTTACATTAAAAACAAATGAGGTTAATTCCAAACGTTTGATAGAATGTTTGATATTTCAGTAAAATTAAAATAGCAAGTAATTAAGGTAACTACCTCCAGTTTAATTACCAATATATTACCAAGTTATTATGTATAGCTTTAACTATCATATTTTGACGAAATGGACAAATTAAATGCATAAATAATTTATTGTCTACTCCATCACTGTTGGTCCTGCTTCATACCCTTTACCTGCCTTGCACACTCTCGAGATTGTCGCGCATTTTCAATGATCCTAAAAACGCACGGTGCATTCTTGAGATTGTGCAAATCGGCAAATGGCGCGGAACATATATACCTTAAATAATTATAATTGATATAAAGAATTATATTTAAATCTAAAATAAGCTTTTACCCAGCAATATCTAGTTATGTACAAAATTTATTACTCTCTTATATGATATTTGAAAATAATATAGTAAAATATGTAATGAAATATAGGATCTCTAATATTATATAGAAAGTAGGGATACAACAAAAAACAGTTGCTCATAAAAATTCATTATTTGGTCCAGGTTTTCCCGCCCCAATCCAAAATTTAATTATTACCTATAATGAAATTTTTTAAAATAGACACCAATTAGTTTTTGATTAATAAGCATGTAATATTGTGAATGATGTAATCTATAACTATAAATTGCATTTGATAAATATATATAATTAGGTACACTTTTTAGTGATTTTATGTTGTCACACACATTCCTGTTTTTCCATAAAATAATTAAGTACCACAGATAAAGTTTTAATTGCGTTGAATGCTGCAGCGTAAATCATAATTATAATATAAGAGAGCTATATAAGTAATCTTAATTACGAACATTGAACAGATTAATTATCAATATCCTATTTCCCACAAAAAAGTACACTCTATTTTAGAATTTAATATGCGTGTTATAAATTGAAATATTTCTGTTGTAGACTATTAGTCTGTATATTTAATGCGATATTTTTATATTATTTATTCATTATTATGCTTGCAAATTCTAGTAAAAAATCTCTAAATTTGCAAGCATAATAATAAATAAATAGTATATAAACCTTGTGTTAAAGGTACGGACTACTAGAAAAAAAATTATTTCTATTTATAACAACCTTAATTAATCCTAAAATATACCATACTTTTTTGTGGGACAGGCAGAATAACTGCTATACTTTGTTCATTTAAATTAATTTTTAAATTCATCATTGATTGAGTAATTATTCTTAAATATCATTTATTTCGAATATCCAGTATTATTTCCATAATTTGTAATCAGTACTTTCGGTACTGATTGGGAGGGATCGGGGTCAAAGATTAAGATCAAGGTCATTTATAACTTAATAACTCAAATGTATTCAACCAAATTGCCTGAAATTTGATGGAACGATTTGTCAATGTTCAGGAACAATCTGGTAGAATTATGGATGCGATCCGGTCAATGGTCAAGGACATTTATTACTCAAAAGTTACTCCACCAAATTGTATGAAACTTGTTGGCACAATTGGACATTATTTTGGAAACGAACGGGTCAAAGGTTGAGGTCAAGGTCATTTATAACTCAAGTGTTATTAATTGGATGGTCAAGCCCAAGGTAATTTATAAGCAGCGTTGAAGGTATGCGCTCTACCGAGTGCAAATAATCTAGTTACCTATTATAATCATTGTCATATTTTGTGGTTTCAGCGTTGATGACAATTTGAAGATGAGTCTTGGAATTCAATGTAAAATAGCTAATTAAAACTCTGACGTTCGTAGCACGTTTACGAACGGAATAATATATACACTTTACTTAATATCTTTTATAAGATAAGAAGTTAAAAGATGATCAATTAAAGAAACTCTGTAGTCAAATGAAAGAGAAGAGCTTATTTTTAATTATATAGTATATAGTATATATACAATAGTTATTCTACATATACTTCTCTATATCTGGGAAAGACGAGGGATCACTTGGTCACATGTGGAACGCACAGTTTCATCGTCTAATTCAGTCCATTATTTGGTCAAATTTTGCTTTAGAGCAACCACACTTAAATAGGAAATTGCGCAGGCCTTCTGCTCCAAAAAATACTATACCCAAAGTTCATTGGATTCAAATTAGGGGAAGATCGAAGCTAAAACTCATTCGGCCAAAACGACATGAAATGGGTTTCCACCAGTACCGGAACATCTGCCTGTGTGAGAGGTTGTTCCATCCTGCTGAGGAGCGATTCTTTCTTTCATTTGGAGTGACCCACATCATCAAAAGAACAACTTTATTCTTTAACATCTTCAGATGTACAACAGAAGAGGTGGGCAGTGCTACTTTGAAAAGTAGCGGAGCTGCCGTTACATGCTGAATAATGTAGCGGCGCTACCGCTAAAGTTTCAGAAAAGAAGTGGCGCTGCAGCTGCCGCTACAGCAAAATGTAGCGGCAGCGCTACTTTTCAAAAATATTATCATAGATACTATAAAATTCAATTTATTATATTTACGGTCACGTACACTAAAGAAATTGATTGCTGGTTCCCTGAAGAGGATTACCCGTAAGAATAAGAGCAATACAAAGTACGAGATAGCTAGAGAACCCATTGGAAACCAGTGATGCAGTTTTCAAGAGTGTCGGTGAGGAAACCTTCTCACTCTGCTAAGTTAATTGTGATTTTCCTGAGGATTAAATAATAAGTTTGTCGATGTTAAGCTGACGGGGTGGCCCAGTCTCTATCTAGATTTAAATCCAATTGAAAAACTGCATTCCATCTTGAAGCAGAATGTGTATGTGGAAGGGCGTTAATTCTCGACGAAAGGTCAGCTCTTGAAAGACTCTTGTAAGACGATAACGTCTGATACAATTTAGAAATTGACAGATTTGATGGATAAGCGCCTTTTGAAAGTATAAGAAAAGATAGGAATTCAAACCTGATATTAATTAGCATTTAAACTGCCAACGAACGCTATTGTTAAAAAAATTTGTGCACTTTTATTGTGATGTACATTGTACAAGACTTTGGTACACTGAAAATGGGTAACTGTTAGTAAAAGGATTGTAACATCCTAAATAATAGCTGTAGTAAACAATTTTCTTTTTAACTGACTAAGTTCTTATAATCTCATTTGTTTCTAAAGTTCCTCTCCAAGCTCTGGGGAAAAAATGAGTTTATTACATAATATTATAGAACTAAGGTTTACGATAATCTGCAAACCACATACAATTCTGTTCAGTATATATTTCATTATATGCTTTTAAAGTTTTTAATACTCTGTGAGCAACGCAACAATTGAGCGAATCACTAACCTGACGCTGAGAAAGAAGATTTATTATTTATAATTTATATAATTTAGATTTTATAAACAAACAATACGTTTTTGGCATTCGTTTAAGATATTGATTGTTTCCTAAAGTATATAAGCGTTTCTAGAATAAGTTCATTCAATTTTATACCTTTACATGAATATCAAATGGATTTATTAAACCAAATAAATACCTAGTTGACAATCAAAACAAATGGTGTACATTCTTCTCCTTCAGACTGAAAATTAGAAAGTCGGAAGTAAAATAGGTTTTGTAGAGTTTTGATTATAAAATCTTTAAAAACATATAAAATTTAAAAGTATGCTATCAAATTTGATGGGGTTTGCAGTAAAATGACAAGAAACATTAGCCTCGTTAAAAAAAATTGGCTTGGAGGAGACCTTTAATATTCTAATAACTCACTCCTAATTCATTTGAGTAACTTTTGGTGATTACAAGACAATTGTTCAGTAAACAATTTATTTATTTAAAGTAACGTAATCTAACCAGAGGAGTGAAAATAATATACGTATGCAAATATTGATATCATTCATGATTTGCAGGAACTAGTCTACGCAACTAGTACTACGCAACTAAGTGGTACTTATTTGCAGTCACAGGCTCGACTGATATATCTGGTATCAACGTGGTATAGTAAAGGATAACCCAAGCCTTGTCAACGCAAGCACCAACGCTAGTACACTCGTCTTCGCCTACCTCCCGCAAGACGAGACCTGAATTCTCACTCATTACCTACTCTCAAAGTTATATATTGATATTTAAGTAAATTATTACTAACAATTCAATATTTTATTCACATGTCATTTATTTAGAGCCAAAAGAAAAGTATCAAAATACTATAATTAAAATAAAGGAAAGAGAAAATCTAATAAAAATATAAGTAACATCTAAACGAGTTACAAGTTGTTCCTTCAGTTGTTTTAATGCTTGTAAAATAAATAAATTGGTTATTTATGAATAGCTCATCTAAATACTGTACTCTGTGAACTTGGTATCATAGATACATATATATTTTCTATTTTTTGAAGTGGTTGGTCAATTTCAGAAGAAACTCACTATTTATATCCATGAAGCCTGCAGGTATCATGGATATCAATTAACGTGAGGAGTTAAATAATTATTATACATTTTTCTCATGTATTATTGAAAATAATACCCTCAGATAATTCAGAAATAATAACTTGGGTAGTAATTGTTGTTATTTATAATTTAGGCATAGTTTGAACTTATGGTGCGTTCCCGTGATGAAGAACTCGAAGGACGTCCCTCAATTCTACGAGAACAAACCGTTCCCGTGATGAAGAACGTTCGTCAAGTTCGTGGAACTCGACGACACGGTAGATGGTACGTCGAGCTGTCCCTCTTGGCAGCCGTGACGTCACAAACGTAAACAAACAAACGAATAGGGCGGGAGAAACACCTGTTCTTATTTGTAAATTAATAAAATTCATAATTGACATAATATTACATGTTTTGAGATTAATTGATAATTAATTAAACCAACCAAACCAAATTATTGATTGTTAATATCCCTAATTAATAAGTGATATTAATTCCTAAACCACGGAATCGTACACATTTGTACACAATTAAGTGGTTGCACGGGAACGCTAACCGAGGGACCGTACTTCGTTCCTTGAAGGAACGTTCTTCGAGTTCTTCAGCACGGGAACGCACCTTTAAGCAGACATCTTCATCCGCATTTTAGGTTGCTTTGCCTCAAAATGGTAAACAAATTATTTTCACTTTCAAAATCCCTTCTTGGTGTTGGTGATACTAACATAATAGGTATCGTTAGTTCATTCCAATATTGTTCGATAAAAAATACAATGTCTGTTGAAAAAGCTAAGAAGAAAGCTGCTCAGATGGCTGTTGATAATCATGTAAAGGTAAGATGAACATCGTTTAGAATCTTTAAGTCTTTAACAAACATCACCTTAACTTTAACCCTAGTAACCTAGGGACTGGTCCAGGCGCACCAGTCCTCACTCCTCATTAAAAAATATTATTAATTTTATTTTTAAACCGATTTGGAACTTTGGAAGCTGTCTTTTTATGACTTACTTTTTAACATAAATGCCAGTCTGCAGAAACTGGTAAAGTGTTCGTAGAGAAATTAATGTAAATATAGGAATTAATTTAAAATTGTTCGGAGAGAATATCCCAAATATCTCCTATATTCCCAGTCTGCAGAATGTGTCTCTTCTCCCGCAGAGATTTTTAATTGAGAGACAGTTACTCTCTGACTCTCAGTAGCAGATTCACCAGACTGGAAAACATAAATTCTAACAGAGTTACTCCTAACTTCATGCATTCCCATCAGTGATGTTATCATCACAGCAAGCCTAATTGTGAAGCTTAAATGACTTATTTTACATTAGTTTTCACTGCAGAGTAATGTATCATAGGAGAAAAATAGATAAAACTTGCCATTTGCAATTGAAGGGCTCAAAATAACTGTCACAAACTCGCCATTAAAATGGCGAGTTTGGACATGCCTTATTACTTGGGCAGAGTTGAAATTTATAAAATAATTTACTGATTTCTGTATTTTTTAGGGTTAAAATGAGTAATTTTTGTTCATTCTAAATTCCTAACTAGAGTTACTAGTCAATCTGAAATGAGTTATTATTCCACTCTGGCCTGAGATTCAGAATCTCCCGCAGCTAAATTAATGGTAACATAGGAATTAATTCAAAATCTCCCGCATCTAAATTAATGGTAACATAGGAATTAATTCAAGATCTCCCGCAGAGATCTCAAATTTCTAAAATTCAATCAAAAACTCACGCAGAGAGTCTTGGAAAAATGTTCCATATTCTGCAGACTGCCAACTGGCATAAATGCATACGATTATACAAAAAAGAAAGTGATACATGGCAAGATACTCATATTATGAGCATTTATTCAAATATACATAATACAGTGTGTCTCGAAAACAGAACAAAACTTTAAGTTAGTATATTTCAAAAATTATTAAAGGTGCATGTTTTTTTCTGGTATCTTTATTATTGTTAAACCCTTTTAGGCTTTTCCATGCACAGTTATATTTTCATAAAGTTTTATTCATTTTTGTGATTGTGAATGTTATAAGGATTTTATTGATGGGTAGTGAAAATGGCTTTTGTACAAATAGTTAGAAAACCTAAGAAATATTTGTTTCTTATCTTTGCTTGTTAATTTTATTTTAAATAAATAATTATTCTTTGACGTTTACCAATGGATGTATCTTATTACTCATGTATGAATATCAAATCAAGGTTGTTAACTTGTTATGAAGAGAAAATATCGAAAAGTCCATTTGTTCAGATTTTATAACAGTTTTAGTGAGGACTGGTGCACATGGACCAGTCCCAGTCTGCAAAGTGTGTCAAATCTGTCACCAAGATTTTATATTTCAGGACAATTAGTCTCCAAAAAATTTCAAATTTGTCTCCAAAATAACCCAATTTCTTCAAAATGTCTCTAATAATAACATGTAAACATAGTAATTAGTTAGAAAATAGTTTGCTTTGCAGACTGGGACCAGTCCCTAGGTTACTGAGCAAACTTTTAATGGCTAGGTTACCAGGGTTAAGTTCTCAGAGACTCAGACTAATTCACTCGTTCAATCGTTGAGAGATATTAGGATACATGTTTAACTACTTTATCTTCAAACTAATATTTTTGTAGATTTATCTATTTAACATTTGAAGGTCAACTAATTGAAATTTCAACTTTCTAGTAAAGTGCTCATTTTATTTAAAATTAAAATAATGACTTTGTCTTATTCATTTCAGAACAATTTCAACATAGGTATTGGGAGTGGATCTACTATTGTATATGCAGTCGAGAGGTTAGGTAAGTTGTATAACTTGGTTCAAATATTACTAAAATTTACTAGCTATATTAGTATATTTATTATATTACCGTTCATGTTTAACTTTAGTCTTTACTCCTTAGTGGTTCACTTATTATTTAATTGTAAATTGAATTATTTAATATAGACACTAGACAGGCAATACACAATATGTGGTGGAGACTTATATCTCAATAATCTCACCAGATATCATCCTTTGTTATCCATCATCTATTAGGTAGTAGAATATTTCAATATGATTAGAAGCTGCAGACTGCAGGAACTGGTAAACTGTTCTCCAAAAAATTCTCAATTTTGGCTTCTGTTCTCAGTAAAATAGCTACATGTAAATATATGAGGAAATTAAGGATTGTTCGCAGAGAAAATGTTACAAATGTCCCATATTCTGCAGACTAGAAATTTATAAAAAATAATGGTAGAAATCTGTAGAATCATAGAAAGTTGAAATATTCTCTAAAAAAACTGAAAAAATCCTCAATTTTTCACTCATTTTCTTAGTTGAATACACAACTATAAATTTCATACATGTTAACAGAAAATATAAATTCAGGATTATTTAAAAATATAAAATGAAGAAAAAAGAGTCAATGATGTGAATGGCCAGGGGCCTAGGCCCCTAGGCCATTAACTATTGTTTGCCCAACATTCTAAAATTCTAAAATGGTCAGTAGCTAATTCACTATATTTTAAGATATTTATTATTTATATATAAGATATTATATTTCAATTTTTAGTTGGCTAACTTGGCTTATTGTGTTTCTATATGATAATAGTTTGGTAAAAGATAATTGCAGAAGTTTAATTTAGTATCATTCTCAAGCTAAATGTGCCAATTTAAGTATGAAATTTTGTTTTTCACTATTTTTATTCTCCATATTTTTCAGCTCAAAGAGTTGAAGAAGAACAACTGAAAGTGATTTGTGTTCCCACTTCATTTCAAGCCAGGCAACTGATATTGGAGAATAATCTGACTTTATCCGATTTGGAAATTACTCCACAGGTAAGTTTTAAAATATTAAATATAGCTAACTCACTACTGGCCTTACAACTCTACTAAATTCTAACTATT
Source organism: Caprella mutica (assembly GCA_947561585.1). Lineage (NCBI taxonomy): Eukaryota > Metazoa > Arthropoda > Malacostraca > Amphipoda > Caprellidae > Caprella > Caprella mutica. Next base: position 78,374 of record CANNZV010001958.1, read on the forward strand.
CAACTTATCTGATAGCTATCTATGTATAATATATTTATTTTCAAAGCTATGTGATTTTATAACTTAACTACTGTCTACTCTTGGTTAGTTTCCACTCAAATTATTACTTTAATAGTAAATACTTTTGTTAGCTACTTAAAATTTCTGTGTGTTAAAGAATTCATAATTATGTATCTTCACCAGTAATATAAGAGCCCATCTTGTTAGATTCTTCCCTATAATCATCAGATTTTCAAAAACTAAAACTCATTAATAAGAGTAAGTTAACTGATTAGTTATTGGACAGTTCCACCGTTTCAATTATATAAGAAAGAAATATTAACATTTTATCTTGTTATTTTAATTAGCTACTTATAGTTTTTCTGTGAGTGAAAATGTGAAGCTGTACAATTATTTCAACTAGTGCAATATATTTTAGAAATTGATACTCCTTTCACTATATATTAGTAATATTACTAATAAATTGCCAATCTATTGGTGTGTAGAAATCATTTATATACCTGACTAGTTTCTGTGTATCACACTGATGTTATATTGGCGCACCCTAAATAAATTTAGAACAATATATTGCCATGTGCCAAATGAATCATCTCTCAAGAGTTGTAATTGTTTCAGTTGGATGTAGCTATAGACGGGGCAGATGAAGCAGACTCTCGTCTCACGCTCATCAAGGGGGGTGGGGGGTGTTTGCTCCAGGAGAAAGTTGTGGCCAGTGCTGCTAAGGATTTTATTGTCATTGCTGACTACAGGTAGGATAAAATCCATTGGAATAATTATTGTACTTACTTTAGCTAATATAATTGATTTCAGTGACTCTAAGCAAATATTAATCTAATTAGCTAATAACTAGTTTAATATTATCGTTTAGGATGACTATTAGGTTATTTTTTATTTACAGTAGTTAACCAAAATGTGATATATGATATTACATGCTAGCACTATTCAACTAGCTATCTAATCAATTTCGCAAACTGCCATTTGTAAACAAAAACAAATTAATTTGATTATTTTGACTCTTTTTCTTGAATAATTTCACCTACCATCATATTTCGTGTTCCCCAAAACTTTAGTTCCTGCTTTTCCCTCATTATATGAATTGTGAGTATCTGTGATTGGCTTTGCAGGAAGAACTCCAGTAGTTTGGGACAGCAGTGGTCTAAAGGTGTGCCCATAGAGGTGGTGAGCATGGCTTACAGGACAGTCATAGATCACATTCACAGGACACTGGGGGGAGAGGCAGTCTTGAGATCTGCTAAGGCAAAGGCTGTGAGTATTTATTGCATTTCAATAGTTAAAGGGAATATTTGACTAATTTGTGGGTAAATGTACTTTTCAAAAATGACAATTGTAGCTACATCCTCAATTTTATGGCCAGTGTTAGGTATATTATCAGAGTTTGAATCCAGATGAAAGAAATGGATTCTCAACCTTAAGGAGATATGTAATTTATTGATAGCTAGCTAATAGAAATTTCTTTTCATTCTCTGTAGTTATTTATTTACTTTTCTATTGGTTAAATCGTTACTTTAACTATTGTTTACACTATTTCTATAGATTCTTATGTTCTATGAATATGCTTTATAAAAGGGAACAACTTGCTGAATATCTTAGAAAATAAAATGTGATCTCCATTATTAATTTTCTATTGTGAAAATTTTGTGAGAATACAATATCGATATCGTATTATAATATTTATATCGTATTATGACATTATTATATAATAATGCAATATATTCTAATTCTGAGGGACTATTTTTTCGTTTCCTGAGTATAGTCTATTATGCTTAAAATGACCATTTTTCTTATTCTCTGACCATTCTGAAAGACTTGTCACCTATGAGGTCAAAACCCATGGAATGCTGATTTATATTTGACTCTGACTGGTGGTGTGAATGGACATCAAACAATTGCTCTCTGAGAGTTGAATATTTTCTCATTGCAGGGACCTGTTGTAACGGACAATGGCAATCTACTTCTAGACTGGAAATTTGAAGACAAAAACCACGACTGGGATGAAGTGAACACAAAACTTATTAAAATACCTGGTGAGTAACTTAACTTATAAAGATACCTGGTGAGTGGTGAGTATCTTAAAAACTTATAAAGGTACCTGGTGAGTATCTTAAAAACTTATAAAGGTACCTGGTGAGTATCTTAACTTATAAAGATACCTGGTGAGTGGTGAGTATCTTAAAAACTTATAAAGGTACCTGGTGAGTATCTTATAAACTCACGAATATACCAGGTGAGTATCTTATAAACTCACGAAGATACCAGGTGAGTATCTTAATTCTTTAAACGATGTCTCAAATCAGTTATTCCCTAAAAATTAAAATAGGAATTATCTTTATTCTTAACTTTTATTATTTTTATATCTGATTTGTACAAAAAAATGGTAGCTATGTACTATGATTTTATTTAGAGTTTATCATCTACATTATTAAATATTATTTTCCATAATTGCCACACTTTATTCTTTTCATGAACAATTTTGATATTTAGTATCTAAAATATAGTGACTAATTGCCACGGGTAGTTGAAGCAAATCTTGCAAGTTCAGTCTCTGTTGTAACCCAATAATTGACTTTTATTACATTCAACTCATAACATAAATGATTCTTATCAAAATACAGAACATAAGTTGAGCAGCCATAAACTTTATAATATTGATATTTTGTATTTTAGCTACATATGATTTATGGTCTACAACCACTAGTACTTAATTTCTTTTAGTTTGGCTTTCTTTCCTATCATCTCTTCATTTTCCTCTTTCAGCTAGCGTTCTCTGTTCTTATAATAACGTTGCGTTGTATGAATATTGTACTGAATTAACGCAGTAGCTTTTCTGCATTCATGAGCGAAGGTACTGACGGTGGTAGGAGACTTTGTTCAAGGTACCACTTTACATTATGACTGACTGCTTCTTCCAGTCTCTTGTACTTCATTTCCTTTTGACGTAAGCCTTCGGTTCTGAAGCATAAGTTAAAAACCCTACTAAACTATAATTGAATGTCTGCGGTTGTACCACAAACACTTAGTTTAAATATCTTTAGACACTTCTCACCAATAATCTGATGTTTTCTTTACTAGGTGTGGTAGAGACGGGTCTCTTTGTGAACATGGCAAAGGTTGCCTACTTCGGTAATGAAGATGGAACAGTGACTGTGTGCAAACAGAAATGAAACTCTAACTGAGGGCGGTGTATTCTTTTTCTGGTTTAAGAGCTCCTGTTAACTTCTATTTAAATTAAAAATGTACAACTAAATTATCTTCAATGTTTAAACGGGAATAGAAGTGTACTGTTAAAATGCGGTTTATTATCTGTTATTATTCTAAAAGCAATAGGCAATAGCTGTTCCTTTTAAAGGGATTCATTATTTGTAGTTCTTCAATCTGTGATAAGAAAATTATATTCAAATGTTTTCTATTTTTTTATTCTTGGTGAAACTGTGGATTATTGTAAAAGCAATTGAATCAAAGTGAATATTTATGACATTTTCTATTGTTAAACTGTCTTTAATATACATTTTTTGTATTTCTTACTTTGAATTACCTAATATGATTATATTAAAAGTCTAATATAAATTTCCTGAGGCTGTCGCTAAGTATGCATTTTTTAGCGTTGTTTTCAATAGGTGAATCTAGATTTTGGTTCATTCTTGCAAACTTTATCAGTGTATTCCTGTCTCATTCTGCATCATGGATATGTAACTGATATGTAGTTTGTCTACGCCAGATGTCTTTACTTTACGCAGTTATTTTTGTAGACCATTTTACATATTGTATATATTTTTTCGATTCGATTATTGCAAATTTTATTTCTTATGTTACCATGTATTTCCCGATTTGAATTAAAATCCTTATGTATTCCATTATAACTTAAAATGCGAATAATTCAAAAACCTATTCGAATTTCGTAAAACAAATCAATAGCGTTCTGTAGGCTGAAGGTTTTCAGAAAATTTCAGCCCATTCTGTTGGATAGTCTCTGAAAATATCCTGGTAAGTATGTCGAATTAATTCCTATGTAATCATTTAAAATCAAGTGTTAACAATTCGGAAACCCGTTTGAATTTTGAAAAGTTCTTTAATACGTTAGATTCGACACCACTTTCTAAAAAGCTGTAAATTTTCAAGTTTCTAGGTTTAACCGTTTGTGAGTAATATTGCTCCAAGTAACACGTAGACAGACACAGAAAAGTAAAATATGTCGTTACATCGATCAGTTGAATGATTGAAATATGTAGAAGAAATTGAATACTCAGATAGCAGCAGATATTACATTCATATAAATTAATAAATATACCTAATTATGTTAAATTCTTTATTATTTGATTAAATATAATTTATTTCTTTATTACTATTCCCACCCGTCAATAATCAATAATAAAAAAAAATATTATATCTTCAATCGTGCAGAATATGTATTTTATTTTTGGCAAAAGTGATTAGGTACCAGTGTGAAATTTTATTTTTAATATTCCAATTTTCGTCATATCTCGAAATGTACTTTGAATTTCGAAAAACGGTTAACGAAGTTATTTTTGTACAGTTTTTACATATTAAAGATATTTTTTCGATTCGATTAATGCAAATATTATTTTTTCATTTTTTTCCGTCCTATGTTACAATGTATTTGCCGATTTCAATTAAATCCCTATGTATTCCATTATAACTTCGAATTCGAATAATTCAAAAACCCAATCGAATTTCGTATAACAATCAAGAGCGTTGTGTAGGACCATAGGCCGAAGGTTTCCAGAAAATTTCAGCCCATTCTGTTTGACAATCTATGAAAATATCCTGGAAAGTATGTCTCATTAATTTCTATCTATCCCATTATAAATCAAGTGTTAATAATTCGAAAACCCGATAGAATTTCTAAAATTTCTACCACTTTTCGACAAAAAAAAATCGACACCACTTTCTAAAAAGTTGTAAATTTTCAAGTTTCGGTCTAACCGTTTGTGAGTAATTTATTGCTCCAAGTTAACACACACACCGAGAGACAGACTGACATATTTAGCGTATTAGGTATAGCTATAAAAAAAATAGCAGAGGTACTAAGTTGATAAATTTGAAGCTAGCATTAATAATAAGTTTGCTTTATAGGTAAGTTTTATCTAAGTTACTCAATGGAGGTATGTAAATAAGATTGAACTTTTTGTCAATATACTGTTTATTATGTGTAAGACAATGATAATATCTGAAACACAATCAATCGTGAAATAATATAGGTAATATTACTAATATATTAAACAGAATGTTTTCCTCTAAGACTAACATGTAAATGGTTAATAGATATGAATAAAAGAACATGAAATAGATGATGATAAAGTATAACTGAATCCTAAGTATTAAATAAACAGAGCCTAGGAGAAATGAGGTAACGTTCTCACTAGTAAACGACAAACAGTACTGTGGTCACTGGTTAGCATTTTTTTCCAACACAAATGTACCTAGATGACTTGAAAGGCAGTCTAATCAATTTCGATCATACAATGTTACATAATCCTCTAGTCTGCCTATTTTTAATGGAGAATAAGCGAGTATTTTTCACCCCTAACTGTTAATTAGTTAACTGTCCACTTGAATAAGGGCCATTTTGACGTCAGAGTCAATAGAAGTTTGGAGAGGAACCATTCTCTGTGACAATTGTTGTAGCATACTCACTAGAGAGGTGACAATATGCTATTAGCATAGAAATATAATCTTGAGCATATTTAAAATAAAGCTTATTCCTAATATGAAAATTATACCTGTTCTTTTTATTAAAAATATATTCTCTATTAAAAAATATCTTTTCATGAATAAATAATATTTTTTCATTAAATTGCTATATTTGTTAGTTAAGAGATACCCCATTATTAACAAAAAAAAATATCTACAGTAAATTAGCAAGTATATTATAGGTATTTTAAAGGACCCCTCCAAGCAATTTTTTTTATTGCTAAAATCAACGAGGTTAATGTTTTTTTATCATTTTACTGCAAACCCCATAAAATTTGATTGCATATTTTTAATTTTATATGCTTTTAAAAAAATTTATAATCAAAACTCTACAAAACTTACTTTACTTCCGACTTTCTAATTTTCAGTCTGAAGAAGAAGAATGTACACCATTTGTTTCGATTGTCAACTAGGTATTTGGCTTAATAAATCTATTTATTATTCGTTTGAAGGTTTAAATTTTGATAAACTTATTATAGAAACGTTTATATACTTTTAGAAACAATTAATATCTTAAAAGAAGTCCAAAAATGCACTGTTTGTTTAAAAATCTAAATTTGAAATCAAAACAAAGAGTGTACAATCTTCTTTCTCAGCGTCAGGTTGGAGATTCGCTCGATTGTTGCTCACATAGTATTAAAAAAACTTTAAGAGCAAATATTAAAATACATAATGAACCGAATTGTATGCGGTTTGCGGAATAATGATCGTAGACCTTAGCTCTATAATAATTTGTAATAAACTCATTTTTTCTCCAGAGCCTGAAGATGACCTTTAAAGGTCCTCTCCAGGCTCCGGGAAAAAATGAGTTTATTTTACAATATTGTAAAGCTATAAGGTCTAGGATCAATATTCTGCAAACCGCATAAAATTCAGTTCAGTATTTTATTATTTGCTTTTAAAGTTTTTAGTACCCTGTGTGGAACAGTTGAGCGAATCATTAACATGACGCTGAAGAAGAAGATTGTACACTCTTTGTTTTCATTTCAAATTTGAATTTTTATAAACGAACAATGCGCTTTTGGCCTTCATTAAGATATTGATTGTTTCATTAAGTAAATAAACTTTTCTATAATAAATTTATCCATTTTTAAATCATTACACGAATATTAAATGGATTTATTATACCTAATACCCAGTGGACATTCAAAACAAATGATGTACATTCTTTTTCTTCAAACTGAAAGTTAGCAAGTCGGAAGTAAAGTAGGTATGGTAGAATTTTGATAATAAAAATCTTTAAAACCATATAAAATAAAAAATATGCTATCAAATTTTATGCGGTTTTCAGAAAAAGGATAAGAAACATTAGCCACACTGATTGAAGCAATAAAAAAATTGCTTTGAGGGGACCTTTAAATGACCTTCGCCTAACAATACATGACAAAATTATTGGAATACATGCATATACCATCACTCAGTGTTCAATATTGAAAACTTTCATTAATTCTAGTAGAAAATGTATTTTCTTTTTGTTCTAACAACCGTTCAACGTTTCCTTGTTTAAATTTAAGATTTAACCGTTTTATTCCCAATATTACTGAGACTGAACTTTTTCTGACAATTATTAATTTATGTGTCTTGATTTTTTCTTATTACTACTTTTTTAAACTCTTCAAAGATTTTCATTGCACCCAAACATGAGAATAGCCTCCAAATGTGAAATAAGGGACTTGCTAATATCCCTTATCATGTTTATTTATCGAATTACAGTACTTTTATGAATTGAGCATGAAAAGTATTATTGAGCATAAAAAGAATATAAAGCATGTTTTAAACGAATATAAAGCATATTTTAAAAGAATATGAAGCATATTTCAGAGCATAAAAGAATATTTTTCAAGATGATATAAAGTATATTGTCACAACTATAATACTCACAATTAGTAAGATGTTCAACTTTTTTCAGGTCTTACAGAGTGGGTGCGAGTGCAAACAAACAATGTGATTAAATAAAATCGGCAAAATTATTTTTAGTATAATATGCTTAATCCATTTAAATAATGCTTATTAAAAAGTGTTTAATTTGATAAAGCGTCATCGCTAGTCATTAGGCTGGGCCGTTGATGAATCTTCAGACAGCACAATGATTGCAAGCATAGTTCCAAATTGGTTCCAGAGGAATATCAACACTTTGGAGTGGCAAATCACAAAGAAAGGATTGAATCCGATCGAGAATCTTTGAAGGTTTCTGAAACTAAATGTTACGAAGAGAGAACCAAAAATCTGTCCCAATTGGAACAGTTCTGCCATGAGGAATTGACCAAGATTACAGAGGAATTCTTTACTCAACTAGGACTGGGGTCATTTTATAATGAAAAATAATATATAAAATTTAACACTTTGCCTATTTATATTAATTGATATCCATGAAGTCGTTATAACTATGACGGGCACTCGTACAGAGCATACCTTCACCGACGTTTATAAATGATGTAGTGACCGATCACTTCATTCCACTACATATACATTATCTTATATATTTCATACTTAGCGATCTATTTAGCAATTCTGTAACAATATTTATACAATCAACAAATGTACAAATAAATGTGCTAATGTCGAACGTAATTATGATAACAAAAATAATTATTGAAACATTTATACCACACAGATTGTGTCAAATATGATATCTTTTATATAATTCAAATATTATATATATTTTGCCTACGGCATAAAAGTGAGCATATTTCATTTCCCGCGAATATAACCCTTTGTTTTGAGATTCTAGCGAATACTTACCCTCACAGTTGCCAAATAGAAACATAATGTTACAATTTGAAGTTGAGAACCGTACGTATTTAATTTCTCTAATAATATTCTAGACGTAGTAAAAGAATCAGCAACGTCAATAATAACATTTATCTAATAATAATGTATCAAGATTTTAACATCTCATGTAGAATGCTACATCAAATGATCATGTCGCCAATTAACTACCCCCTTTTAAGCCTATCAAGATGTTAGTCTTTCCGCCACATTTACCTTGGTGAACTCTAGACATTCGGACACGGTCAATTTACGTCTAATATACAGGGTGTCCCTCACAAGAAGAAACCCAATTTTAAATTACTATATTTCAACAACTACTGAAGGTATAGTTTTCTTTTTAAGTATCATTTATTTGTTGAACCTAATTATAATCACAGTTAAATTTTCATAGAGATTCATTAATTTTTGTAATTGTTATAATGATTTTCTTAATGGGTGGTGAAAATTGTTTTGCGCAAATGGTCAGAAAACGGACAATGAAGTAAGTTCGAACGTAAAATATATCTTCATTAGACGACAACCCCATTATTAAAATAAATTTATTTCCAGGTTTTAAAAGCATTCAAATAACTATTCCTTTTTATAAAATATTACCGATCCGTAGAAATCTGTTTTAGTACAAAAAGGAAGGCGCAAGTTTAAATTTTAAATATCTAAAAATCTTCAATCAATTGAATTACTAAAACTGACCAACAATGCCATCCGTAAAAATGGAAGTCATGCAGACACCCAACTTCTTGAAAAAGATTTTTGACACCGTAGAAAATTCGTCAACTGGTTGGTGCAAAGACATGTTCGTTTTATGGAAGATATTATAAATGGGGATCAAGCTGTTTTTTATATGAACGAAGAACTAATTAATCAGAAAATTCGGCAATATGCTAAAAGGAATAACCATCTTGATTTTATCTTTAACCGACTTTATCAATGTGGAAATTAAAATCATCACTCTAACTTTCATTTTGTGGGGGTGGCCTGAACGATCCTTGTTTAAATTTAAACTTGTACCTTCCTTTTTATACTTAAACACATATCTCGATACTTTCAATAATTTATAAAAGGAATAGTTATTTGAATTCTCTTGAAACCTGAAAATAACTCTGTTTTATTAATGGGTTCCATATTTATGTTCCATATTTATGTTCACATCTCTCGTATTGAAATACCACCTATGCTCAGAACATTGAGATATTAACTTCTGTAAACTAGAGAGGCTGTGATCACGAAACTGAACTTTAACAAGATTATCAATACCAGCACATAAATCACTTATAATAAGAAATACAGGCAAATGGTCAGTAATATCAAACAGGAAAATTCCAGAATTAATCAAGCTACGTCCATTATACCAGATATAGTCGAGAAGAGACGGTACACCTTGCTGGTCACCACTCGGAAATCTAGTAGGCTTGGTAATGAATGATAGGTAAGAAGTTCAAGGAAAACATACTATTTACAAAATTCCTAACACCTAGATTAGCATGTTCATATTCAATTATATTAACATTAATGTCACCCATTATAATTACTTCACAATTTTTAAGAGCGGTGTTATTCAGAATGCCATTCAAATAGTCAAGAAAATTACTAAGGGAGCCAGTTGGAGGACGATAGATAGCCACAATAGCGATAGGAAAGGGGCTAAGATTTACTAAAATAGTACACGTTTTGATATCATGATTAACAAAAGATAATTTATCAATCTTACTTATAGACAAACTTTGATTACATTAAATAGAGACTCCTCCCTCTCCACCATTTACACGCCCACTGTGGTGCCCCGTCAAACCATCAACAGCTAAGCCACTCCCACTCGCAAATCTAGTTTCAGTTAAAGTTATGACATCAAATTTAACATTTATAGATTGTAAGAAAGAAAAAAATAGGTCATTATTTGCATTAAAGCTTCTAATATTATAATTACAAAGTGCAAAAGAATTTCCACCTTGGCCAAACACTGAATTGAAATCACTAATAGAATAGTAGTTAGATTGGTGTAGAATAGTAGCTGACCATATAAATTATTCAAGAGATTAGCGTCAGGGTCAATTTCAGGAAGAACATTGTTATCATTCATAGTTGTTGTAAATGAGAGAATATACAAAAAATAAACGTATCAAACAAGAGACAGGAATCAAGCCAGAGACAGGAATCAAGCCAGAGACAGCCATAAGGCAAGAAACAGCCATCAGGCAAGAATCAGCCATCAGGCAAGAATCAGCCATCAGGCAAGAAACAGCCATCAGGCAAGAAACAGCCATCAGGCAAGAGACAGGCATCAGGCAAGAGACAGGCATCAGGCAAGAGACAGGCATCAGGCAAGAGACAGGCATCAGGCAAGAGACAGGCATCAGTCAAGAGACAGGCATCAGGCAAGAGACAGGCATCAGGCAAGAGACAGGCATCAGGCAAGAGACAGGCATCAGGCAAGAGACAGGCATCAGGCAAGAGACAGGCATCAGACAAGAGACAGGCATCAGACAAGAGACAGGCATCAGGCAAGAGACAGGCATCAGGCAAGAGACAGGCATCAGGCAAGAGACAGGCATCAGGCAAGAGACAGGCATCAGGCAAGAGACAGGCATCAGGCAAGAGTCAGGCATCAGGCAAGAGACAGGCATCAGGCAAGAGACAGGCATCAGGCAAGAGACAGGCATCAGGCAAGAGACAGGCATCAGGCAAGAGACAGGCATCAGGCAAGAGACAGGCATCAGGCAAGAGACAGGCATCAGGCAAGAGACAGGCATCAGGCAAGAGACAGGCATCAGGCAAGAGACAGGCATCAGGCAAGAGTCAGGCATCAGGCAAGAGTCAGGCATCAGGCAAGAGACAGGCATCAGGCAAGAGACAGGCATCAGGCAAGAGACAGGCATCAGGCAAGAGACAGGCATCAGGCAAGAGACAGGCATCAGGCAAGAGACAGGCATCAGGCAAGAGACAGGCATCAGGCAAGAGACAGGCATCAGGCAAGATGCAGGCATCAGGCAAGATACAGGCATCAGGCAAGAGACAGGCATCAGGCAAGAGACAGGCATCAGGCAAGAGACAGGCATCAGGCAAGAGACAGGCATCAGGCAAGAGATAGGCATCAGGCAAGAGACAGGCATCAGACAAGAGACAGGCATCAGACAAGAGACAGGCATCAGGCAAAAGATAGGGTTCAGGCAAAAGATAGGGTTCAGGCAAGAGACAGGCATCAGGCAAGAGACAGGCATCAGGCAAGAGACAGGCATCAGGCAAAAGATAGGGTTCAGGCAAGAGACAGGCATCAGGCAAGAGACAGACATCAGGCAAGAGACAGGCATCAGGCAAGAGATTGGCATCAGGCAAGAGATAGGCATCAGGCAAGAGATAGGCATCAGGCAAGAGATAGGCATCAGGCAAGAGACATCAGATACTAATTTACAGATAATATTACACAGGAGACAAGTCATTGTGTATCGATGATAATACACAAATTTGGTTCTGTAACATGATAGAAGATCGCCATTAACATCTTCACATATTGCTAAAACAATATGGGAGATACTGGCAATCAGATACAATCCAATCTGAATACCAAATACAGTCAGTCAATGATAGTACTGATTAATCTCACAGTCAGACAATTTCAGAGTCTCAGAACAGAATCTCCTAAATTTATCAGGTGAATTCAGAAACACTTTCAAGTTTTTTCCAGCAGGATTGGGTGATTTTATCCAGGCAAAAACATCTCCCCTGATTGATCCGGGTGTAGGTCATAAGCCCCCCCGGTCAAGAGCCCCCCCGGTCATGAGCCCCCCCGGTCAAGAGCCCCCCCGGTCATGAGCCCCCCCGGTCAAGAGCCCCCCCGGTCATGAGCCCCCCCGGTCATAAGCCCCCCCGGTCAAGAGCCCCCCCGGTCATGAGCCCCCCCGGTCACGAACCCCCTGTTTTTAAATCCTTATTTACCTATATTATTTAATCCTTATTGACACTTTTGTAGTTCATTACTGATTAGACATAAAATATATGTATAATCATTAATCAATCATGAAGTGTGCAGTACAACAATCTAGCGGATACAACAAACTACATTAGCAACCCTCAGTTATTTCTATCTAAGTAGTTCTTCATTTGTTTAACTAGGTAAATAAGGATTAAAAAAACATGGAGGGGGGGCTCGTGACCGGGGGGGCTTATGACCTAGGGGGGCTCATGACCGGGGGGGCTCGTGATCGGGGGGGCTCATGACCGGGGGGGCTCTGGACCGGGGGGGGGGCTCTTGACCGTACCCCGATTGATCCATGTCCCGTTATAGTACTGTCTTTTTCTTTTTTCATTTTTCTGAGCGAATACAGGATCTTAGCTCTAGTAGGAGTTAGATTGTCATTGATATAGAGATTATTCGGTTTAGCTGTCTTACATGCCACCATAATATCAGTTCTGGTATGAATATCACATACCTTCAACAGAATCTTCCTCGTGTCCGGTAATTGAGTAGCTACCCTATTACCAAGTCGTTTAGCATAAACAATCCTTTCCAGCGGTAGGTCGTATTTTAATTGTGTTCGGAGAAGATCACGCACCTTAGTGACAGCATTCACATCACCATTCTGATCATCAGAGACTATATTTCCAGAAAACACAAGCTCATCTTGCCTTGCAATCTTCTCATTTTCATCAATACTCACTTTAAGAGTGTCAATACCCTTGCCTAAAGCGAGTACCTGTCTTTCCAAAGTAACTATTCTTTCATCTCTCTGTTGTAGTTGAGAAAGCAGCTCACCTCTGAATTCATCGAATTTCCGCTCAAACACAAATTGTACATGCCTCACAATTTCCTCATATTCTTCTGGAATTGAGTCATTATCAATCATGATGGGAGAAGTTTTAGCTTTTTTAGGCATCGTTCTCTTGTAGAAAACTACACTATCACAGAATATCGTGAATAAATTGAGCCGGTAGTACAAAACACAGAGCGACGCAAGCACCACACGACTGTACAGAATCAAATCAAATTGATGCTTTATAAAATGCACAAAAATAAATGAATGTCTCTGAAAATCTAACTGTGGATGAAAAAAGGTTCAACAAACAAAATGATACTTGAAAGAAAACTGTACTTTCAACAGTTGTTGAAATATATCATTTAATTTTTTTTTGACACCCTGAATAAAGTACCATTACATATCTTACTGTGTAAACCTATTGTGTTTTGTACCACATAATGAGTGTTATTCATATACAAAGACTAACTAGAGTACATGCACTCGGTAGAGAGCATACCATCACCGCTGCTTATAAATGACCTTGACTCAACCTTTGACCTGTTCACTCCCAAAATCTAATAAACAGGAAAATCATAAATTATCAATCGTCCCACCAAGTTTCATGCAATATGATTGAATACTTTCTGAGTTAGTGACTCATAAATGACCTTGACCTTTGACCAGATCACTCCTAAATTTTACCAGATAGTTCCTGGACATTGACCAATCGTCCCACTAAATTTCAGGCAATTTGGTTGAACACATTTTGAATTATAAAAGACCTTGATCTTTGACCTTTGATCTGACACATCTACACTAAACACATTTTAGAATAATTTTAAACATAAAATAAAATTAAATCCGAAGAATGAAATTCACACCCGGTCACCACCATCATCCAATAAACTGAAGTATTTACATGTTGTACATAGTATTCATTATTATTTCTGTTTTCAAGATCGACCTTAATTGTGGAAGTTCTAGAAGCGTTACTCATTTGACATTTCATGTTTTGATTACTTTAATAGAATGTTATTTGCCAAACCATTGGGCTTTAGTTTCTCTTAGTGTGAGGTAGTCCTAAATTGCTTTTCTCTGAGTGTTATACCAATCATATATACTGAGTTATTTTCTTCGTATTACCTAATTGTGTTTCCTCATAACTGAGGTTAGTAAATAAAATATATTCATAGGTTGCAATGTTTAGTCAGATTCAGTAATTATTGAGTAATTATCATATCTAATATATAATCCTCATAGTCCGTACCCAACATAATTAAATCATACTTGTATTCTTTTGAGTTTTAAAGCACTTACCAAACGTATAATCCATAATTTCAATTAATGCCTGAATATTTGTTAACGTAGTATACTATCATATTCAATATAAAGAGACTACCCATCTCATATATCAACCTTCATTGCCTCATTACGGGCCTTATATTTAATTCAATGGCAAGCTTATATGGCTAATATTTAATAGGATTGGTAAAGAGAAAATAATGAGTAAATTAAGTCAAGTATTATCGATGAAAATTTTTTGGCTACACTTGAATTTGTTAGAATAAAACCGTACTTATATCATTTACGTAGTAATAACAAAAGATTGAAAAAAAATACTAAGTAAGTAACTAAAAATACCAGTTAGTGCATTATCGTTGAATATTAAAAGTTAGTGTCAATAGTTTTCCTAAAAAATTATATTTCGAATGAAGTTGATTCAAACATGGTAATCCACCGAAAAATATCGATTTATTGCGACTATTCCGCTCTGTATAACGTCTGACGTGAATTTTCTCATTTTTTTCTTATTGAAAACCACTCTTATTGAGTGGTTAACAGATTTTTTTGTACATGCAAGCCTCGCTTTAAGTACAACTCAGTTGAACTCACTTTAATAAAAGTGGTACTTATTTCAAGTCATGTCTCGAAATAAGTACCGTTCGTAGACATAGAAAACGGAGACAATTTTTTGTGATTATTTCACTGTAACTATCAATAACATCAAAGTTATAATCCAGATGAGGTTATTAGAAGGAATTGGTTCAGAAATTCAACATTTCCCATTTTATGGTAAGTCCCATATTACGCACGGTTTCATATTTTCGAACAAGTATAAATCTCTATATAATAATCATTATTTAACATTTGTTTCAATTGGTATTCATGATACGAATTTCACTAAAAGTTAAGTAATAATTATTATATTTTCTTTTTGACGTGTCCGAAAATGTAGAACGTACCAATAACTTGAAACTTAGCACCCTTCTTCCAAAAATATTTCATAGAGCATAAAATTGCTGTTTGCTCAACGTAACACAATAATTATAGAAATCTAAGTATCTATTAATTACTCACCTATACTGAGTTAGATAGACCTAACCTATGGTTGGATTTTAAAATCTTTAGAAGGGTATACGTAAACCTTTAGACAACCTTTTTCTCTAATGTTGATAAATCGATAAAGAGATATTAATAATGGAATAAGATATAGTAATTTAATTTTATAAACTCCTATTTAAAAAAATTAATTCAATTATTTCACAAATGCACTGCCATCTACTGATGTAATCTGGAACTAAAACTCAGCTAATACGTAACATACGCACAAATACGTACATACGCACGAAACACCAAACAATCCGTAGTTACTTAGTTTTTCATTCGTTCTACCTAAGTTGTTGTATTGAAAGTGGCTAAAATAAGCACTGCTAATAGTAGACTATTAGCAATAATTGACACTGTTAAAAGTGGAATAGATTGCATCTCATTATAACAGCTGATAAACAATAACTATTCGCAGCGCCCTCACTGCAGATGCGGTGAACTTTGGACTTCAAACCTAATTATTCTATTTATATATTTTACGGTTGTTAGTTATATACAGGGTGGGTCAAAAGTCAGTTTACCATTTTAAAACTTTATTACGCACAAACTATAGAAGATAATCCTAACTAGTAAACTGTAAATAAAAGAAGAATATTCAAAGTTTTTATGAAAAATTTCTCTAAATGTCTTCTATCATAATTTAAGCACAAAATGAGCTCTAGCTGTGATGTGGTTTTGCATCACTCTTCTCAGCATATCTGGTGAAAAGTTGATCATTTCTTATAAATATTCCGTTTTAGTTCATCAAGCGTCTTTGTATTATTTAGGAATACCTTTTCAATAAAATATTCAAAAGGGAAAAAATGTGGAGTAGTTATATCCATTTATCCAGGTAGCCAAGAAATGTTGCCAAAGCTTAATTAATTTAGTCGGCCTGGATATGCTGCTCTTAAAAGTGTCCTTGTATCAACTGAATTTTATAGGGATATAAATTTAGATCCTATTTAATATGCTCCATATATAGTGACGTGCAAGACAATTGCAATTGAGTAATATTCTTTTTCGTGAATGCTGAATGGTCTTCTGCAACACTAAGATTCACACGCTGAATAACTTCTTCATTGCGATCGAGATGACTTCGGTCTTCGCATTCGATCTTTTTCAGCACATGTGTCCGTTCATCTGAAATTTTTCTAACAGGGCAAGACTATAGGTCTTAGATTAACTCTATAGTTAAAAAATTTCATAAAACATCTAACTGCAACAACTGATCACTTTTAGTTGATAATGATAGTCATCAATTGTGTTGCTCTTTTTTCCATTTAGAATTTAGCCATTTTTAGAAGTTTACGATTTCACACAATAAAATGTAGATTTAAAATAGCTGAAATCTGAAAGTCATAAACTGCGTCCATCGCTTTATTGCAGATCACTATTTTGTGAATAATTTTAATAATATTGATCGTACAGTAGTGAAACTTTGGTCACTGGAAGATTGCTTTTATGTTAGTATCTTGCTGAAATATTTTTTGAATCCATGAGAAAATTGGAAAGTTATGAACATTTATGTATTTTGAATGTATTTTAACTGTCCATCGCTTTATTGCAGCTCTGTGAAAAGGCCAAAAAATGGGCGATTAACTTCTACCGAGAGGGTAAAAATTGTAGCAGGTCCTGCAGATGGAAGGACTCTTCTATATTTAGCTTTATAACTTGGAAGGGTTAAGAGAACAATAGTTTTTTTTGTGGAAAATCCCGACACAAACCCAAGGAGAGATGAGTGTACGAGAAAAATAATTTCCCCTCGAAATATGCGAAAATACGCAGGCAGGTCATAAGGCAGCTAAATGACACTAGTGCCTCCATTTTTGATAAGGCTGTCATTAGTCTTACGTCAAAACAGTCCTGATGTAATGTCTCAAATGAAACGGTCAGAAATGCTCAATGGGGCTTAATACCAGAGAATAAAGCAATCAAGTCATGAGAGTCTCTCACTTGATGCCCAGAGATATGAGGAAAGAAGTTTTAACCCTTCAAGCATGAGATTGTGCGAAGTAATGCAAGAAAATCATCTTTTGCCGACGAGATAATTGCAAACTATTAGGCCAAGAGAACAAGTACTCAACAAAAGAGGCAATGTAGGATTGGATTGTTAGGTTTACACCCTCTGGTACTCGGAAAGGGCCAATTAACGTTTCACCAGTGATGCCCGCTTAAAACATAAAGCCACAGCCTCCTTGTTGACGACGAAACCAATGTGGATAAAGAGCTCCAGTAGGATCCAAACTTTAACCCATCCATCCAGACAATTGAGGGTGGCTCTTTCCTCATCTGTTAAAAGAACATGTAGGAAGTTTGTTTTCATGTAATTCTGTGTACATCTAATGCCTTTTTCTTCTTGGGTCTTGTCCATAGGAGGCCTGGAAATGGGCTCCACGTTCCTTGTCGTCTCATTTAAGACACTGTTTGGACGAATGACCAATGACAGCCTTGTCGAAAATGGAGGCACTAGTGTCATTTGGCTGCCTAACAACCTGCCTGGGTAGTTTTTGCATATTTCGAGGGGGAAAAGCTGCTCCTCGTACCCTCATCTCTCCTTGGGTTGGTGTCGGGATCTTCCACAATAGAAACTATGTTTCTCTTATCCCTCCCAAATTCATTAACTAATTATAGAAGAGTTATCCCTTCTGCAGGACCTGTTACAATTTTTACCCTCTCGGTAGAAGTTAATCGTCCATTTTTTGGCTTTTTCACAGAGCTGCAATAAAGCGATGGACAGTTAAAATGACTTCAAAATACATAAACGTTCATAACTTTCCAATTTTCTCATGGATTCAAAAAATATTTCAGCAGGATACTAACATAGAAGCAATCTTCCAGTGACCAAAGTTTCACTATTGTACGATCAATATTATTAATATTATTCACAAAATAGTGATCTGCAATAAAGCGATGGACGCAGTTTATATTTATTTTGTTTCATATCTACTGAAACTTTAAGAATTCTTCTTTCTTATACCGTTTACCAAAGACTTGTATCTTTTTTAGTTTTAGCGTAATCAAATTTCAAAATGGTAAAGTGACTTTTGGCCCACCCGGTATAAGACGAATGAACTCTCGTGTTTTTTAAAAACTAATTACTAACAATATTTTCAATAGAAAAAATGACATTTTTTTATGAATTTTACTGCCCCTATTAACGCTGAAACACTGTTTAATAATAGGCTTTTATAGTACTCTAACTCTAAAGAAAATTTTCTTTCATCATAACTTATAGACAATGAGATATATAATCAAGGAGTGACAATTATAAATTTCTAGTTAATTTTCCTCGCTTTAGTTACCGTTTGGTAATTAAACTGAGCCATGATTTGATAATTAAAGCGGGGGGTGTCCGTATATCAATTTTTCATGGAAATACATGAATCTATGTGTTCAGTATTAAATTATCTCCAATCATTATTCTTTCATCTAAAAGTAAATCAATTTGCTACCAAATAACCATATTGCGAATGGAGGCGCTAGTGTAACAGAAATTGGCCAAATGTTTGACGTGTTTTAGAGGAACTGTCTCAAAACTAATGACTTCATTTGAAAGAGATGGAAGAACGTCCTCAGCAAACCACAGGTCTGGCTGAAAATCGAAGTTGTCTCAGAGAGACCGTCGGACTTTGAATCGAATGGTATTTTGTCATATTTTCCTATAACTAGCTTATCCTAGACAATGTTGTCAAATCTCTGAATATTGATTTAAAACTACACGGTTTTAGCTTCTAAGATTCCAATTCTAATATTAAATTTCATTTATTTTCTACCTACATATACCCGAATATTAAATAGATTATACTCACGTAGCTGACATTCCAAAAAACAGTGTTTAGTCGTTTTCATTAGACTGAAAATTAGCAACTCTGAAATGAAACGGGTATGTTAGTGTAATGATTATAAAAATATTTAAAAACATAGCTAAAATTCTTTAAAAAAAACGAGAAATGTATGGCCCTTTTGTCAATTTGAATTATTCTCACTCATTTTACTCATACGACCACATAGCTACCAGATAATATTAGTGTAATGACTTGCAGTAGTCCTTTTAACTGTAACCTGAGTAGGTAGAGCACACAACAACAAACTAGTGTTCATGCCATCCTGACCGGTTTGAACCTATCTCAGCAGTGATATATGGTGGAGAATTATTAATATCATTGCTATCATGAACATGATAGGCAAATTAAAGGTTTGCACTATCACTGTTAAATATTTTAACAAAGATAATACATTCGTTTCTATCTCTTCTTTGAGATTAAATAAAGCTAATCTAATCTAAAGCAGGACAGGGCTCAACTGTTATCACTAACTGTGAAAATTAACTCAAAAATAAAATATATAAGATATTCTAATATACATCAGTACTAGCATATACACAATTAAAGAAATTGAAATACTATTATTACAACATCTCATCAACTATTGAACTAAGCATAAAAAAAACAGTTCATTGATCAGGAATTAATATCTAGGTTAGGACCCTGGGGGTTAATATGAAGATATGAATATACCTACCTAACTAGTTTCTATGAATCTATGCCTTGGAGACTAGAGTTACTTTGGCTACTGGTGAAGGAGGTGTGAAGGTAGGCACTGGTGTGAAGGTAGGTACTGGTGTGAAGGTAGGTACTGGTGTGAAGGTAGGTACTGGTGTGAAGGTAGGTACTGGTGTGAAGGTTGATACTAGTGTGGAGGTAGGTATAGTGGTGTGAAGGTAGGTATAGTGATGTGAAGGTAGGTATAGTGATGTGAAGGTAGGTATAGTGGTGTGAAGGTAGGTATAGTGGTGTGAAGGTAGGTATAGTGGTGTGAAGGTAGGTATAGTGGTGTGAAGGTAGGTATGGTGATGTGAAGGTAGGTATAGTGGTGTGAAGGTAGGTATAGTGGTGTGAAGGTAGGTATAGTGGTGTGAAGGTCAGTATAGTGGTGTGAAGATAGCTATTGGTGTGAAGGTAGGTATAGTGGTGTGAAGGTCAGTATAGTGGTGTGAAGGTCAGTATAGTGGTGTGAAGATAGCTATTGGTGTGAAGATAGCTATTGGTGTGAAGGTAGGTATAGTGGTGTGAAGGTAGGTATAGTGGTGTGAAGGTAGGTATAGTGGTGTGAAGGTAGGTATAGTGGTGTGAAGGTAGGTATAGTGGTGTGAAGGTAGGTATAGTGGTGTGAAGGTAGGTATAGTGGTGTGAAGGTAGGTATAGTGGTGTGAAGGTTGGTATAGTGGTGTGGAGGTAGGAATAGTGGTGTGAAGTTAGGTATAGTGGTGTGAAGGTTGGTATAGTGGTGTGAAGGTTGGTATAGTGGTGTGAAGGTAGGTATAGTGGTGTGAAGGTAGGTATAGTGGTGTGAAGGTAGGTATAGTGGTGTGAAGGTAGGTATAGTGGTGTGAAGGTTGGAATAGTGGTGTGGAGGTAGGAATAGTGGTGTGGAGGTAGGAATAGTGGTGTGAAGTTAGGTATAGTGGTGTGAAGGTTGGTATAGTGGTGTGAAGGTTGGTATAGTGGTGTGAAGGTAGGTATAGTGGTGTGAAGGTAGGTATAGTGGTGTGAAGGTAGGTATAGTGGTGTGAAGGTAGGTATAGTGGTGTGAAGGTTGGTATAGTGGTGTGGAGGTAGGAATAGTGGTGTGAAGTTAGGTATAGTGGTGTGAAGGTTGGTATAGTGGTGTGAAGGTTGGTATAGTGGTGTGAAGGTAGGTATAGTGGTGTGAAGGTAGGTATAGTGGTGTGAAGGTAGGTATAGTGGTGTGAAGGTAGGTATAGTGGTGTGAAGGTAGGTATAGTGGTGTGAAGGTAGGTATAGTTATGTGAAGGTAGGTATAGTGGTGTGAAGGTAGGTATAGTGGTGTGAAGATAGCTACTGGTGTGAAGGTAGGTATAGTGGTGTGAGGGTAGGTATAGTGGGTAATTTTTACTATATTTATAATCTGAATAATTTCTATTCATCATGAATTTTGAACTTTATTCTATTTCTTTATTGCATGCTATCAAAAAAAAAATTGGTGTAGTGTATAACATACTATTTTCCCATTAAATGAACCCCATGTCACAGGCAGAGAGTAATAACTTACCCCACTCACTATGGCTGAAATAACCAAACCCACTCCAACCGAGAGTGTGGAGTCCATCTTCCGCAAATACATTCCCAAGGAAGAACTTGCAGAGGTGATGCGGATACTGTATGGAAAAGAAATACCGTAAGTTGATCCTTATTGCCATCAGACGCAAATTTTAATGATCAATTTATTGAAATATGAATCCTAACATTGAAATGTAAAAAGAATACAAGCATTATTATTTTTGGCCCATAGATAGATTCTCTTCCGATAGAAATATCTTAAAAAGATTACAATCAAAATGACTGATTTAGTTAATATTTTAAATTATACTTGTGTTTCTAAGTTAGGTAGTATTGCTTTTGAGGTTTAGAACTGAAATGAGTCATAAAAGACTTCCAAATACTTAAAGCACAGTTCTTTAATTAAATGTTGAATAGATCTTTATTTCATCACTTTCTTTGTTTAATTTCAGTAAATCTCCAATATCAGCTGATGCAGTGGAGATGGCGAAAAAACTCGACTTCGAAATCCAATCCTACCGCTTCTCTGCAAAACGAGAAAATATGAGAAGTCCGAGGTAAATTAAATCTTTACGTTTAATTGAACACTAAACAAGAGTAATATATAATTGTTCCTTTAAGTGAAACGTACTTCATTACTCATTACCTTCGCCGAATGCAGAAAGGTAATATTTGATTTATTTATTTATCATCTTGTTATTCGCATAACTGAAAAAGTGTTGAGCCAAATTGCCTGAAATTTGGTAAAACAATTGGTTAATGTCCATTGACCTGCTGGTAGAATTTTGGTAGCGACCCGGTCAAAGGTCAAGGTCATGGTAATTTATAACTCAAAAAGTATTGAACCACAATGCATGAAACTTGGTGGGACGATTGGTCAACCATTTTTTAAGATTTTGGGACCGATCGGGTCAAAGATCAAGGTCAAGGCCATTTCTAACTCAAAAAGAATTTAACTAAATTGTCTGAAATTTGATGGGTCAATGTCCACGAACCATCTGGTAGAATTTTGGGAGCGATCCGGTCAAAGGTCAAGGTCATTTATAACTCAATAACTCAAAAAGGTTTGAACCATATTGCATGAAACTTGGTGGGTCGATTGGTTATTATCCAGTTACCAGTTTATCAGATTTTGGAATGGAACGTGTCAAAGCGCCGGCGAAGGTATGTGCTCTACTGAGTGCATGTAATCTAGTTTTTCTATGCAGTTGAACTTATTTCTGCATAGGTTAAAGTTAAATTGTTAAAAGTTTTCCATTTCCAATCGCATGCAGCGATTATTGTGATCATGTAAAACGTACTGCATGTAAAACGTACCTTTTCATTTTTTTTATATCCACCGGTTTCATTGGGTGGAATTTTAAGGGAATTAAATTAGTTATGGTTGGCACATTTTTTGTACGAGTTTTTGTGAAAAACCTGTAATTATATACTGTATCTAATAATTGTATCCAAGATTCCTTTATCATTAATTGTTCTAGCCTAAATTCTAAAAAACTTTAAATTAATATTTATATAAATATATAATCACTCTTTCAATTGTTTTTATGATTTTTATAATGCTCTAGAATCTAAATGTTGACTGGAGATTATATAAATGAAATCGGGATTGAATGTGAGTTATCGATCCTTTTAGTGAATTTAGTCCATAATTATGTTTCTATAAATTATCTGGCAATTAAATTAATACTTTATTCTGCTTGATATCCTTACTGTGGGTTATGTATTAAAAGTTCCCTTCGTGTAAACTGTTATTGCTTCAATCGATACGGCAAATATCTCAACATTTTGATGTAAACCCAATGAATAAAATGTGTGTTTTGAATGTAAGCTAGGTTTTATTATCGATTCAATATTAAATATTCGAGAAAAGGTGGAAAACTGTATAAACTTCTAATTTAAATTTCATTTACTTCAGACAATCATCTAATGGTTATGCTAAGTGATGTTTATGTAATTCGAATTAAGAATAAAATCTTAGGGTGTACAACCTTTTTCTTCAGCGTCATATTAGTGTTTTGTACTATTGTTGCAAACTGACTATCACCATTTTTAAACGCATATTAGATATTAATTCTAAACCAAAATTTACACGATTTAAGTCAAATTTACTCGGAGACTAATAACGATTGTAACTTGTACAGAGGTTAGATTAAGTAATGTGTAAAGAAGTGCGTTTCCCTAAAAGAAGTAATTTAATTTAACCAAACCTGGTTTTCCCTTTATTTTCACTATCGAAATCATTTTATTTTTACCTAATTGACAGGATTGTGAAGGTGGGAGCAATTCAGAACAAGATAGTTCTACCGACCACAGCACCAGTGAGAGATCAAAGGGATGCTCTGTTCCTAAGAATGGGAGAGATTGTGAAAGCAGCCGCAATGAACGGAGTGAATGTACTCTGCTTTCAGGAGGCTTGGAGTGAGTAACTTCATACTTTCGAATAAGATTTACTGAAATAAATACTAGAAACAGGTATTGATCAACTAATTCCTAATTTTACGAATGTAAATTAGTAAATGAGAATTTTCAAATGCTACAGTTTTACGTAATTTCATAGCCTATAATTAATAAATGCCAATGAAATTTCATGGTAGTTTCAGTTGGTACTCATTCGTGGCTACTAAGACTAAAAACTAACCAATGCTCCCCTTTAAAGATATGCCCTTTGCCTTTTGTACTCGAGAGAAACATCCCTGGTGTGAGTTTGCTGAGTCTGCAGAAGATGGAGCCACTACTCTATTCTGCTCTAAGGTAAAGAAAAGAACAGAGATAGGGTGAAGCAAGTAAACTTCGACAGCACACCTACTAACTTCGACAGCACACTTACAAACATCGGTGGCACACTTACTAACATCGGTGGCACACCTACTAATTTCAGCAGCACACCTACTAACTTCGGCGGCACATCTGCTTACTTCGGCGGCACACCTACTAACTTCGGCGGCACACCTACTAACTTCGGCGGCACACCTACTAACTTCGGCGGCACACCTGCTTACTTCGGCGGCACACCTACTAACTTCGGCGGCACATCTGCTTACTTCGGCGGCACACCTGCTAACTTTGGCGGCACGCCTACTAACTTCGGCGGCACATCTTCTTGCTTCGGCAGCACACCTACTAACATCGGCGGCACACTTACTAACTTCGGCGGCACACCTACTTACTTCGGCGGCACACTTACTAACATCGGCGGCACATCTGCTTACTTCGATGACACACCTGCTAACTTCGGCGGCACGCCTACTAACTTCGGTGGCACACCTACTATCTTCGGCGGCACATCTGCTTACTTAGGCGGCACACTTGCTAACTTCGGCGGCACGCCTACTAACTTCGGCGGCACATCTGCTTACTTCGGCGGCACACCTACTAACATCGGCGGCACACTTACTAACTTCGGCGGCACACCTACTTACTTCGGCGGCACACCTACTAACTTTGGCGGCACACCTACTAACTTTGGCGGCACACCTACTAACTTCGGCGGCACACTTACTAACATCGGTGGCACACCTACTAATTTCGGCGGCACACCTACTAAATTCGGCGGCACATCTGCCTACTTCGGCGGCACACCTACTAACTTCGGCGGCACACCTGCTTACTTCGGCGGCACACCTGCTTACTTCGGCGGCACACCTGCTTACTTCGGCGGCACACCTGCTTACTTCGGCGGCACACCTGCTTACTTCGGCGGCACACCTACTAACTTCGGCAGCACACCTGCTTACTTCGGCGGCACACCTACTAACTTCGGCGGCACATCTGCTTACTTCGGCGGCACACCTGCTAACTTTGGCGGCACGCCTACTAACTTCGGCGGCACATCTGCTTACTTCGGCGGCACACCTACTAACATCGGCGGCACACTCACTAACTTCGGCGGCACACTCACTAACTTCGGCGGCACACCTACTTACTTCGGCGGCACACTTACTAACATCGGCGGCACATCTGCTTACTTCGGCGACTCACCTGCTAACTTCGGCGGCACGCCTACTAACTTCGGTGGCACACCTACTATCTTCGGCGGCACATCTGCTTACTTCGGCGGCACACCTGCTAACTTCGGCGGCACGCCTACTAACTTCGGCGGCACATCTGCTTACTTCGGCGGCACACCTACTAACATCGGCGGCACACTTACTAACTTCGGCGGCACACCTACTTACTTCGGCGGCACACTTACTAACATCGGTGGCACATCTGCTTACTTCGGCGACACACCTGCTAGCTTCGGCGGCACGCCTACTAACTTCGGTGGCACACCTACTATCTTCGGCGGCACATCTGCTTACTTCGGCGGCACACCTACTAATTTCGGCGGCACACCTACTAACTTCGGCGGCACACCTACTAACTTCGGCGGCACACCTACTAACTTCGGCGGCACACCTACTAACTTCGGCGGCACACCTACTAACTTAGGCGGCACACCTGCTAACTTCGGCGGCACGCCTACTAACTTCACTTCTTTTGATACACAACATTATACATCTTTTTTTAACTAAATTTCCATTTTCGCGTGTTTTCCAAGTTAGACAGTTTTATCATTACATGGATTGGTGAACCGAAAACCTATTTTAATTTTTAGTTCCGACAAAGTTCACCTGTTTACATTGGGGCTAAATAAATTACGCAATGAAATTAGAAGATATCACTAAATTAGATGAATGTTAGTGAGAAAATAATTATTTTATTTATCTGCTGATGATTATAGTGTAACTCATTATGTTCCAATACACAAGAATATACATTAATTATGAAAATTTATCACGAAAATTTATTCACACAATAATATGAAAAGAGCCTCAGGGGAGATCTATTTAAAAATTATAATTTTATACCATTTTTATCCTTTTTCAACGCTACTTGCAGTTTTAGAGGATAGCGCAAGGGTTATGCTCTTCAACTACGAGGTCTTAGTTTTTTGTGTCAAGTAGGCTTCATTTACTATCACCTCTTCATTTTCCTCTTCTATCCGTGAGTGCAGCCACCGGTGCTTGTGTCCCTTTTCGTCACATTCCTTTTGACACTGCATTCACAGAGTAGCTTTTCTGCATCCATGAGATTTTCACCGACGATAGTAGGCGAGTTTGTTCATGTAGCCACTTTACTTTCTGACTAATTCTTCTAGTGTCTGTTTTATTTAATTGCATTTTGGCGACATGGCCTTTGGTTCCGTGGCAGACGTCAAAACCACTATTAAAATATGGAATTATCTAACACAACAGATTTAACGGCTTTCTTTCGTTGATACAATACCTTCTTTTTCACAAGTTCATGAACATCTATCATTTGTTGATTTTATTAATTTACTCACAGCTAGCCAAGGAATATAACATGGTTATCATTTCGTCGATTCTGGAGAGGGACAGCGCCCACGGTGAAACCCTTTGGAACACCGCGGTGGTGATCAGTAACTCCGGCAAGTACCTCGGAAAAACCAGGAAGAATCACATCCCAAGAGTAGGAGATTTTAACGAGAGTACCTACTATGAGTCAGGAGACACTGGGCATACAGTTTTCAATGTAAGTAAATGAGTTTCTAATAATATTTCTTTGGAATCAAATATTCTATTCTTTTACACCCAAAAATGTATTGAATAGGAAGTGTTTTTTTTTTCAATAGAAGATATATGATATATTTAGTATTGTTACAGGTTTCCAGATGGAATAATCTACAAAAAGCTTTTGTTGAATTGTTCAAGGTTCGATTATCCAATTGGGAATTGAATTCTCCATCTTTGATGTATCTCATTTCTTGATAATTTGTTTATAATATTTGCATTCATTCATCCCAATCACTTTCTCAGACTCAGTTCGGAAAGATAGCAGTGAATATATGCTATGGCAGACATCATCCTCAGAATTGGATGATGTACGGGGTAAATGGCGCTGAAATCGTCTTCAATCCCTCCGCTACACTGGCTGGTCTCAGGTAAATTACACGATTATTGTAGATATTGAACTTTATTCAATATTAATTAATGATATTTTTATATAAATTTCTTTGAGCAATACCAATTCAATTGCTAACAGGATTCATTTTTAATTTCTAGCGAGCCTTTATGGGGCATTGAAGCCCGTAACGCAGCCATTGCAAACAGCTACTTCACCTGCGGAATCAACAGGGTAGGCACTGAGATCTACCCCAACCCGTTCACTTCGGCTGATGGAGGCCCAGCCCACAATGACATGGGACCTTTTTACGGGTCATCTTACATCACTGCACCTGATGGCTCAAGAACACCGGTAAATAATAGTGATATTAAGTGAAAATAATAAACGCGTTAATGTACTTACTTTCTCATAATGTTTTCAGGGGCTATCACGAACAAGAGACGGACTTTTGATTGCTGAGATGGATTTGAATTTATGCAGACAGATAAAAGATACCTGGGGATTCAGGGTGAGCATCATATTGATAATATAAATAAATATTTACGTGATCTCATCAAATAGGAAAATCTAATTTCAGTCATAAGGTGTTGATTTTATAGATTCACTTCGTATTTAACGAAAATGGTTTCTTTAACATTAGCTGTGTGTTGTTGTTGTTATATTTGTTAATATTTTTGATATTGTTCATTGAAAAATAATTACCGTAATTACGTGAATCCAAAAAATGTTGTATTTTTTCAAATTTCCACGAAAATGGTTTGATTTAACAAATTATGATATGTGGTTTAATATTATTAGTGAATTATTCTTAATCACTAAATTATTTAATATATGTATTTATGTTGCAGATGACTCAAAGGTTGGATTTGTACGCCTCTTCTCTCTCTGAAGCCATCAAACCAGATTACAAAGCTAAAGTCATCAATGATGTTGTGGATTCATAAGACTATTAAATGTTACCAAGATGTGCAATATGGATGAACTTTTTGTTTAGCTTGATTAAGAGTGTAAAGTATTACAAGCATCCTTGATTTTTATGACGGATGGTCACTTTTTTATGTGATTTTTCCAAGGGACCATTTTTGGGAAAAACTATTTTCTAGAAGTTTCGCTTTATTTAAATTCACTTTTTCAAATCTCCTACTGAATTGTTGTTTATCAAATGTAAACATTTAAAGAAGCACCTATTTTTTTATTAAATACAGACAGGATTACGTTGTATCTATTCGATAATTGATAAGCGCATTAGCTTTAATAAATAAAAAATAACTTTTCGCATTGAGCTAATTCAATTTGAAAGTAGGTATTCAAGTAATTCACATTATGTTAATATAAGAAATCTCCGATTAGTCCTATTCAACTTTATTCCATAAACTGTAATTGTATTTCAATCCTAGAATTAGTCATACCTTTCAGAAAAATAAAGTCAATTTTTTTACCCCTATATAGACACTATTTCAAAACCTGTTATTCGTTCATTAAATATTCAATTTATACAGTGGGTTTAGGATTGCATTTGAATGCAGGTATGTATGCAATGCTCATGGTTGTAGAAAAGCTACTTCGTGAATGCTGTCACTTACAAAAGAATGTGACACAAGCATCAGTGGCTGCACTTACGGATGGAAGAGGAAAATGAAGAGGTGATAGTGAATGAAGTCTGCTTAACACAAAATCTAAGGCCTCGTAGTTGAAGAGCATAATCCTAGCGCTATCCTCTAGTCTAGAGTCTAGAACTTCAAATAGCAATAAAAAATGATAAATATGGTTAACATAAAAAAGACAATACTTCTATTACCAAAATAATAACTCGGTTCAATCTCAAATGGTAATAATAACGCGTGATTTTTCAAATTACAGTATAATTGTTACTCCTTAAACATTTCATTTTCTATGAGTTAGAATAATAGAAAATTGATTGGAGGTTGTAGCGAATGAATTAAAAATTTAACCACTTTTTCTCACTCAGAATAGGTGAGTAATTACTAGGGTTGTGACAATATTTTTTTGAAATATGTTTGTATTCGTTATGCGTGTTAAATATGCTTTCTGCTTTTTATGCCTTAAAATATTCTCTTTATCAATGTAAATATTCTTTTGATGCGCTAAGGTAGCTTTATACGCTCAATGATATATAGCTATTTTCTTTGAGATTATGGCTAATTGAGAGTGTTCATTGATTGTATATTTATATAGCTGGCAGGATATGAAACTATGTCAAATCGTGACACTTTATTCTGTTTAGTGAAGAAAAAATAATAGTGACTTTTTATGGTAACAATTTTGATTAGATACCATTCTATCTGTAATATTCATAATATTAATTTTATTCTATTGATTTGGAAATCTGTTTATATGCTCGGCGAACACGGACAATCTCATTTCGGGGAATTCTCAGTAGTCCGACGCCCCATTAGTCCAATGCCCCACTAGTCCGACGCCCCATTAGTCCGACGCCCCACTAGTCCGGCGCCCCACTAGTCCGGCGCCCCACTAGTCCGGCGCCCCACTAGTCCGGCGCCCCACTAGTCCGGCGCCCCACTAGTCCGGCGCCCCACTAGTCCGGCGCCCCACTAGTCCGGCGCCCCACTAGTCCGGCGCCCCACTAGTCCGGCGCCCCACTAGTCCGGCGCCCCACTAGTCCGGCGCCCCACTAGTCCGGCGCCCCACTAGTCCGGCGCCCCACTAGTCCGGCGCCCCACTAGTCCGGCGCCCCACTAGTCCGACGCCCCACTAGTCCGGCGCCCCACTAGTCCGACGCCTCACTAGTCCGACGCCTCACTAGTCCGACGCCTCACTAGTCCGACAATTCCATCTTTCTGTGTTATTTTTCGTTTAATTTTTTGATTAAAATAAAAAATATGATTAAATTGGTATACTCAATTAATAACTAATCTAAATAATAAAATTATTTTTCATTTCTTTCATTTTTAAAATTTCATATTATTCTTTTATTTTACTTTATTTCTAATATTAATTTATGATGCAATCCCTCACATGATTTTATTATTTAATGTAGTTTGTTGTACTCGCTAGTTTGTTGTACTGCACACTTCATGATTTTTAAATGACCTGGCAGGGGGGTTCTGAGGGCGTCACGCCCCCCATATAAATACATTTTATGTTAAATCAATAATAAACTACAAAAGGGTCGGACTACTGGGGCGTCGGACTACTGAATAGTAACCCTCATTTCTGCCTGAGTTCGTGTCCAGACGAGAGCAATATGATCAGGAAAAGGAAATGTTCGTGTTCGTGATTCTGCATTAAAATTCATTGGAAAATTGTGTATACGTGGTTGTTGATATAGTTAATACCTAACAATTTAGCGATTTTAGAAACATTCATATGAATTATAAAAATGATTGAAATATTTTTTCAACTGAAATATTTTTTCAGAGAACATTTCCTCCTCTATCAAAAGATCAAGGTTACCAGCCTCATCTGCCTCAATTAATTGATGAAATCTTTCATTGATATCTACAATTTTAATTTTAAGAGACTGTAATTGTTCCAGATACTCTAACTTCTTCACCTGCGATATCCCATCAAAATCTTCATTTAATACATTAGATATTCTAGTAATTCGAGCTCTGGCATACTGCCTTTCCTTTTTAATAGCTACAAGTTTTTCGCTCATTTTATATGGAAATGTGAATCAACAAAAAATATCAAAATACACAGAAATTTATGGAAATTAGTAAAATTTATAAATACTCACAATGCGACGACTGATGACATCCGGGCGGCACCCCCCACTTGCTCACATCACTCAATCCCCATACTGGCCACCATATACAGAAAAAGTTATAAATGTAACGGAATATACTTGAACTACCCTAATTTCCATAAGATAAGGATACGGAAAATTTATTAAACTGTAATTTTACTGAATATTGCGATTATTCATAGAATTGGATTTACTATTTAAAATGGAATAGTTCAATGGATATGTCCCATGCGGTCACTGAGGCAGACGAGTGAGCACCTGGGCAAGCGGGAAGAAACCGCACCGCATGTCACCAGTCTTGCAACCTGAGGGATAGAACACATAGTAAATGAAATGGGAAAATGATAGATCAGAGAAAGTACAAGGATGAAATTGAACGCAGATTTGTTTTACTAATATTGAAAATAAATTAGACAAAATGAAATTAGAAAACTGTAATTTTATTCGTAATGACAGTTGTTATCTTTAATCAACAGTTATCTTTAATCAACAGTTATCTTTAATCAACAGTTATCTTTAATCAACAGTTATCTTTAATCAACAGTTATCTTTAATCAACAGTTATCTTTAATCAACAGTTATCTTTAATCAACAGTTATCTTTAATCAACAGTTATCTTTAATCAACAGTTATCTTTAATCAACAGTTATCTTTAATCAACAGTTATCTTTAATCAACAGTTATCTTTAATCAACAGTTATCTTTAATCAACAGTTATCTTTAATCAACAGTTATCTTTAATCAACAGTTATCTTTAATCAACAGTTATCTTTAATCAACAGTTATCTTTAATCAACAGTTATCTTTAATCAACAGTTATCTTTAATCAACAGTTATCTTTAATCAACAGTTATCTTTAATCAACAGTTATCTTTAATCAACAGTTATCTTTAATCAACAGTTATCTTTAATCAACAGTTATCTTTAATCAACAGTTATCTTTAATCAACAGTTATCTTTAATCAACAGTTATCTTTAATCAACAGTTATCTTTAATCAACAGAAAGCGAACTCAATTACACATGGAACACGAGTATAAAATATAGGGTCCATTTCCTAATTCCGTTAGCTCAAAGTATAGGCAAAATTAAATTCACATTGAAGCCAAAAGGATCAGGTAGACCCATATAATATACAGTTCGTAATACACCCTAGATTTGTTATAAATGAATAGTTAGTTATAGTTTTAATTAATTAAGTGATTATACCTAGCGGAGATTTCTGGATATTTAAAGTTATGTAAATTTAATAGGGGAAGGAGTGAAATTTGGGACGTTAAGGATTTAACAACACTAAACAAGACCATACGAGGTTTGTATACACATACCCATATTTAGTGGACCATAGGAGCAAGAACAGGGAGCCGCCATCCGTCAATCAGTGCGTAGTCGCTACATCTTAGCCCATATCGCAGGAACCAGCTATTACCCTGTTACTGAAGAATGAAGTTTTCAGGGCGATACTCATGATCCTGACAAGTAGCTAGAAAGCAGTTTGTTAGATGGGCCAATCTTCAGACGAGCATATTGTGCATGATTCTACCAATAGCTCCGTTTTCACTCCCTTAGTGGATATATAGATATGAATATTCTCTCCTCACTCTGCAAACCATTATCTAGAATTCCATACCAGATTCCCGCGTCAAAGTTCTGCTATAATGAATCACCTGCTGAGGATCTCAGGGAAAAGATTATTTCAGTGGTGAGGATTTTCCGGGCAGTGACACAAACCAAGGTCTTGCATGAATTTAGTGTTATTCTTTTAATATAAATGTACTGCCAGAAAAATCCGCCACTCTTCAAATTGAATAATGGAATTATATTTGACATTCTGTGTTATTTTTCGTTTAATTTTTTGATTAAAATAAAAAATATGATTAAATTGGTATACTCAATTAATAACTAATCTAAATAATAAAATTATTTTTCATTTCTTTCATTTTTAAAATTTCATATTATTCTTTTATTTTACTTTATTTCTAATATTAATTTATGATGCAATCCCTCACATGATTTTATTATTTAATGTAGTTTGTTGTACTCGCTAGTTTGTTGTACTGCACACTTCATGATTTTTAAATGACCTGGCAGGGGGGTTCTGAGGGCGTCACGCCCCCCATATAAATACATTTTATGTTAAATCAATAATAAACTACAAAAGGGTCGGACTACTGGGGCGTCGGACTACTGAATAGTAACCCTCATTTCTGCCTGAGTTCGTGTCCAGACGAGAGCAATATGATCAGGAAAAGGAAATGTTCGTGTTCGTGATTCTGCATTAAAATTCATTGGAAAATTGTGTATATGTGGTTGTTGATATAGTTAATACCTAACAATTTAGCGATTTTAGAAACATTCATATGAATTATAAAAATGATTATCTAAGTACCTTGTCGATGTAAAATATGAATTCGTTCATACTAGGTACCTAGTCAATTATATAATATAAATGCAAAAATAGGTACCTAGACGATTATATAATATACACTGCTGATCAATAATATAAGACCGTTTGAAAATTGGATAAAAAAACTAACATTTTGTAGATAGGGTTGTGAATTTTTAAATATATGTAGGTTGCTGATAACAATCTACATAAATGTTCCAAATAAAAAACAATTGCACCATCAACTTTTTCATAAATCTGCATTTTTATGAAATAAGGCGTTTAACACTTGATCATAAACATAAGACCATGGTGCAAAAAAGCTGAAATTAGGGTTATTTCATAGTTTTTCACTCAGTTCAAAATTAGCAGCCATAGCATAAAGGTGTCACAATGCCAAAAGCGTCTAAACTAAGTGAAGTTGAGCGTGCCAGAATCTTAGATTTCCACCAACTGGGTTCGTCACAACGGGCGATCGCTGACAAGTTGAATCGAAGCAAAACTGCAGTTTGCAACTTCTTATAGGATCCCTAAAACTATGGAAAGGCAAAATCTACAGGTAGACCAAGAAATATTTCCTCTGCGCTGAATAGGAGGATCAAACGTGTAGTGAAGAAGGACAGAGGGCTAACTTCTAGGTAAATTAAGGAGGCTACAGGTGCGGATTGCAGCCCAATAACCATTAGACGACAGTTACGCATCAATGGGATGGTGAACAAAAAGCGTCTGCAGGTGCCCCGACTCTTACCACGCCACAAGCATGACCGTCTGAGATTCAGTCAGGAATACCAAACGTGGGACACTGGAAAATGGATGCAAGTCCTCTTCTCAGACGAAGAGAAGTTTAATCTTGATGGTCCAGATGGCTTCCAGAGGTACTGGCATGACAAAGAAATGTCTCCTGAGATCTACTCTACACGGCACAGCGGTGGAGGCTCCGTAATGGTGTGGGGAGCATTTTCATCCATAGGAACGATGGAGTTGCAGATTGTTCATGGTCGTCAAACTGCAGCTGGCTACATCACAATGCTCCAAAATGCTAATCTGGTGACCGAAGGACACGGTTGTGTGGAGATGGGTGGGTTTTCCAGCAGGATAATGCTGCAATTCATAGAGCACGCAGGACAATGAGCTTCTTAGAGGAGAGTGGTGTCCGGGTTTTGAAGCATCCCGCATGCTCCCCGGACTTGAATCCTATAGAAAACCTCTGGAGGTGGATGGCAAGGGATGTTTACAAAAATGGAAAGCAGTATGCCACTGTGGATGAGCTTCGAGAGTCCATTTTCACGAGGTGGAGCAACGTTCCCCTTACACTGCTAGAAACCCTCATATCCAGTATGCCACAGAGAATTTTGAAGTTATTAGAAGCAATGGAGGCAGAACTCACTATTAAAGCCAATTTTGTTGACATTTTCTTTGTTATTTGTTATTTATCCTAATTTAAGTTATGTGGTCTTATGTTTATGATCAAGTGTTAAACGCCTTATTTCATAAAAATGCAGATTTAAGAAAAAGTTGATGGTGCAATTGTTTTTTATTTGGAACATTTATGTAGATTGTTATCAGCAACCTATATTTAAAAATTCACAACCCTATCTACAAAATGTTAGTTTTTTTATCTAATTTTCAAACGGTCTTATATTATTGATCAACAGTGTAAATATTTATCAAGGTACCTTGCCGATTATATACCTAATATAAATGTTAAGTTTGAGGTACACATAATATAATACTAATAGTAATAATTAATACCTAATACCTATCTAGAAAAACGTCTCGGTAATCAGACACTACTCGTACTCGCAAAGTGGGAGTTATCGTAGATCATGATATGTAGGTACCTACTTACCTAGTAAAATTAGTAAAAACAACCAAATAATTCATACCTATTTATAGGGGTAATTATATAAGTTCCAAGTTATGGGACGGTTTCACATTTACAGACAAGTAAGAAAAAATATGATTACAATGAGAGTTAAATAATTATTAAAATAGCTAGGTACCTATAATAATTATAATACGTGTCCAAAAATAAAATGTGGAACCGATCGATAACTCGGAACTTAAAATACATAAAAAGTGTATAGTAGAGCCTAGGTAATCGCATTTATTCTTGAAGGTCCCCTCCAAGCAAATTTTTTATTGTTTAAATCAACGAGGCTAATGTTTCTTATCATTTTATTGCAAACCTCATAAAATTTGATAGCATATTTTTAATTTTATATGCTTTTGAAGATTTTTATAATCCAAACTCTACAAAACCTACTTTACTTCCGACTTTCTAATTTTCAGTCTGAAGAAGAAGAAGAATGTACACCATTTGTTTTGATTGTCAACTAGGTATTTGGTTTAATAAATCTATTTATTATTCATTTAAAGGTTTAAATTTGGATAAATTTATTATAGAAACGTTTATATACTTTTAGAAACAATTAATATCTTAAAAGAAGGCCAAAAGCGCATTGTTTGTTTAAAAATTTAAATTTGAAATCAAAACAAAGAGTGTATAATCTTCTTTCTCAGCGTCAGGTTGGAGATTCGCTCGATTGTTGCTTACAGATTGTTAAAAAACTTTAAAAACAAAAAATAAAATATATACTGAACCGAATTGTATACGGTTTGCGGAATAATGATCGTATACTTTAGTTCTAAAATATTATGTGATAAACTCATTTTTTCCCCGGAGCCTGGAGAGGACCTTTAAATACAAAACCTAAATATACTACTAAACACTGAATTGAATAATTCATATCTAAAATGATTATAATTATCAAATTTACTACCTACATATATCACAAATATTCTTTCAAATAACAGTCGCGAAAATCACTGAAAGTTTCGATTCTTGCGATCGGGGATGAATTTGCCTGCCATATCGGCATCGCGAACATATTTGTTGGCGAACACAAGATTTCAGAGAAAAATTGGCATTTGTCGGACCGTCTGGACGAGGATTTATATTTAGAAATTAGGCTAAATATATGTTAACAGGTGGTAGCATGAATACCAATTCTTATATGAGTGGAATAAATGATTTCATTAACTGAATCAGAAATTATTTATAATCTACAGTGTAGGTTTACAAAGAACTATTTTCAACCTCTATCGTAAAATTTATATACTATAATACTGTATCAGTCTATGTCTATGCGGTGTGTAAACACCATGCTCACAATCTTTTAATAAAGTAGTTCAATTCCCTTATACAGGGTGTCCGACACTTTTGTTGCCAAACTTTAACATAAGGTTGTTTTCGTCGAAATAAACATTTTTTATTCTATGATGGTATGGTCTAAAATGCTTAGTTAAAGAGTTACAAGGTTAGGAAAGTAGTATATGTATCATTTATTATTATTAGTTAAAGGTCCTCTCCAGGCTCCGGGAAAAAATTGAGTTTATAACTTAATATTATAGAACTAAGGTCTACGATCATTATTCTGCTAACTGCATACAATTCGGTTCAGTATATATTTTATAATTTGTTTTTAAAGTATTTTAGTACTCTGTGAGCAACAATTGAGCAAATCACTAATCTGATGCTCAAGAAGAAGATTGTACACTCTTTGTTTTGATTACAAATTTGAATTTTTTAAACAAACCATGCGTTTTCGGTCATTATTTTAGATATTAATTGTTTCCTAAGGTATATAAACGTTTCAATAATAAGTTTATCCAATTTTATACCTTTACACGAATAATAAATGGATTTATTAAACCTAATACCGAGTTGACAATCAAAACAAATGGTGTACATTCTTTTTCTTCAGGCTGAAAATTTCTTAAATTAGTAAGTCGGAAGTAAAATAGGTTTTGTAGAGTTTTGATTATAAAAATCTTTAAAATCATATAAAATTAAAAATATGCTACCTAATTCGATGCGGTTTGCAGCAAAATGATAAGAAACATTAGCCTCGTTGAATAAAGCAATAAAAATATTTGCTTGGAGGGGACCTTTAACGTCATTTTTTAAATGTTGTAATAACAAAAAAAAAAAAAAAAACATTTTAAACAGTAATTATTATGAGCACAAGAAACTTAATCTTAAATTATGTTACATGTTTACAAAATGTGTTCAAACTGCCTCCCATTTGTCAAAGGTTTGTTCAATGTTCAGTGATTGGCGGACGCGAGTAAAGACACCAGGAATTTCACGAATCCTTGCGGGACAAACATCTGAACGCGCTTGCATCGCAACAAATGGGCGGCAAATTGAACACATTCTGTAAAAATGTAACCTAATTTAAGATTTTGTTTCTTTTGCTCCTAATAATTACTGTTAAAAATGTTTTGTCTCTTATCGGAACATTAAAATAATAATGTTAACCAGGGTACAAAATATAAACGGGTATATATAGTACCTAGTAGACGACACAAAAATATGATGTCACCACAACAACACATTCCTTGTTTGTGACCGAGCGGCTCATTATTCCTCGTATTTGAATGTTAATAACGAGTAGTTTGAAGTCATTTTATAAGGGTTTCGTGCAAAAGAAAAGTGAAAATGGCGATTGAACATTAAAGTTGAATATATAGATATAATTCAGGTGTATTTTTATTGTTCATTTCTTTAACTTATCTATAAAAAATAGGGTCTTGAAAATATGCTACCTATATAGAGGCTAAACTAGTGCTAGTTAACTGCTAAATTGTAGTTCCTATGAATAGCAATAATGGAAAAAAATAATGGAAATACAATTTAACCGATGCCTAGTTAGTAATTGATAAGAAATTTTTTTTTAGAAGTGACTAAGTTTAAGTAGGTTTTCCCATGTTTCAAAGTGTGGTCAGAGTCGCCATTTCCAGTCACCCGGTGGTCACGTCAAACTATAGATTCTATCAGCTGATTACCATACCCATGAATTAAATAGTTAGAAGGATACTCGCACTTGAAAATGGTGCGAAAGTGTATCGTCACGCACGCCACTCATGACGTCACTTGGTATACAGATACTCGCATCGGAAATAGATCTTCATGAAATAACTTTTGATTACTTGGTCAAATATATAATTAAATACATCGTAAATGTTAATATATAATTATATATATACCTAATACTGAAATCATTTATTGAATTTAGCTCAGATTCAATAATAATTGGATTTGTGTCGACTACGATCGATTGTGTATTCTCCAACAATGGTTGAGATTGAAGAACTATAGAGAGTAAATTCTAATAAAAAATGTATATGAATTAACTATTTACCACGATAAAATCGATATGGTGAAATATATATAATTAATATTAGTCGGTGGATTTCTTCAATTAAGGAATGAATGAAAATCACAGATCATAATATTAATATATACAAATTAACAAAATGAATAAAAAAGAAAACTGTATAGAATAAAGTAGCTAATAGCTGTTTTTTGTAAAGCTAGTATTAAGCTACAGAAAAGCTAGTATTGAGCTACAGACTCAAAGTAAACAATACAAGAACCTTGAAATCGTATTTCAAGTGACGTTACCTTCTTTTTCATTGTCGGTACTTCTGTCGAGTGCGAATATCCTTCTAACTATTTAATTCATGACCATACCCTATGTTACTGTATCCTGATGTTAACTAATAATAATAATTGGTACAGATCCTACTTTCCTAACCTTGTAACTCCTTAACTAAGCATTTTAGACCATACTACCTTCATAGAATAAAAAGTGTTTATTTCGACGAATGCAACCTTATGTTAATGTTTGGCAACAAAAGTGTCGGACACCCTGTATATAACAATAATAATTTTATGTCTCATCTATGATCATGTTCAAGTTATTTACCGAATTATTTTGCCGGCGTCACCTAAAGACTCAGTTGAATTATTAGGTAGTTTCATTTCAATTTCGAGAGCGGCGAAGTTAGCGTAAGCCTGCAGATAGTGTTTATGGTGCCTTTTTTAAACTTTTACCCTAGTTCTTCCCCAAAACTACATTCAGTAAGTGTTTTTCATTTTATATACCTTTTTATAAGTCTTGATATATTTCTCTATAGTTAGTTACCTATTTAGGTTCACTTCAGATTTCATTCTATGTTTAGACATTGTTTCAATATGTTATTATGGTGATACTCATTTCTCTGAGTGTGTAGCTGCTTGCAATTTCACATGTAGTGTTTTAATGATCTCAGATTTAATTAGTTTTTAATAATTGCCGAGTAGTAGGTATTGTTTGTCTAGACTGCATGATGCTTATTAATTTAGTGTAGGTACCAGATTTCATTTCCTGGTAGAGTTGCTTCCAATTTTGTACCTTTTATCTATAGCTCTTCCCAATTTTAATTATACCTTACATTTTAGTAAATCCAATTTTAGTGCAATGTTATAGTGTTTATCAGCTATTCTTGTCCTTCTATTATTAGTTTTATAGTTTGATATATTCATGTGTTTGTAGGAATGTTTTAAAACCGTTTTATTAGTGTCCTTATGCGAGTTCTTTTAACCCGCAAGCACGTGGTCATGTTGAATTATTACAACGTCACATGTCAATTTATGGAGAAAGGAGAATAAGAACGGAAGTACAAAAGTTTTTTAGTACCCTGTCGCTACCATAGTAAATAGATTGAAAAGTATACTAAGTTGCAAATTCATTGACCGTGAATTTGATTACGGCAACTAAATACCTAGATAGAATAGATCAATAAACAATATGTTTGGTTAGCTTCCAGTACCTTGATAACCTTTGTATATTTAATACAAGCCTGGCACTTATAAGTTGGTTTATTGGCAAACTTTGTAAAATGTAAGGTGGTACTTGGTAACCGATCGTACTTACAATGAAGCACTCAAATGACCATTATCTAACATATTAACCTGATTGCCTATAGTAAAAGGATATTCTAAGCACAATTTGACGAATTAAATTTTCAATAAAAATTCTTATTTAATCAGATAAATGCAAATGTGTCTTAGATCCTTAGGCACCTTTACTCTACTGGAGAGTTTGAAGGCTAGTAAGTTTAATATTATGTGGGAATAGAGTGTAAAACACGATAATTTTTTTTTTAATTTAAGTTAATTTCCATGAAAATGCACATTTAACTGAATAATAGCACCGTTTTTATTTTGAAATTACTTGTGTGACGTCACTCGTTTTAATCGATGTAGTATTTTCCGTGTAGTATTTTCGGATGTTCCAATATTGTACTTAGCATACTTAAAGGTTCCCTCCAAGCAAATATTTTTATTGCCTTATTCAACGAGGCTAATGTTTCTTATCATTTTGCTGCAAACCGCATCGAATTTGGTAGCCTATTTTTAATTTTATATGCTTTTAAAGATTTTTATTATCAAAACTCTACAAAACCTATTTTACTTCCGACTTACTAATTTAAGAAATTTTCAGCCTGAAGAAAAAGAATGTACACCATTTGTTTTGATTGTCAACTAGGTAATAGGTTTATTAAATCCATTTAATATTCGTGTAAAGGTATAAAATTGAATGAACTTATAATAGAAACGTTTATATACTTTAGGAATCAATTAATATCTAAAATAATGACCGAAAACGCATGGTTTGTTTATAAAATTCAAATTTGTAATCAAAACAAAGAGTGTACAGTCTTCTTCTTGAGCATCAGATTAGTGATTCGCTCAATTGTTGCTCACATAGTACTAAAAAACTTTAAAAACAAATTATAAAATATATACTGAACCGAATTGTATGCGGTTTGCAGAATAATGATCGTAGACCTTAGTTCTATAATATTATGTTATAAACTCACTTATTTCTCGGAGCCCGGAGAGGACCTTTAACTATTTATTTACTATGGTCGCTACAGTCTGTGATATAAATAAAATATTATCCCCATATCAATTAATAGCTTCATTTAAGTATGAGAGCACGTACCGAAGTGTGGATAGTTAAATTACACAAAATTAATATTGATAGTTATACATCTGACAACACGTTATTCTTAACGGGTAAGTACACTTGTATTAATATAATAGACCACCAAAGTGAAGTGATTTGGGTTCCTTCTTAGATTATCGGCGAAATATTCTTATGTTATTCGTACGGGAGAAAAAATAGGTGGTAAAACATCCCTTAGCTGACTATTTACTTAAGCTTGGGAAATTCTAAGTCGATATTTCGATACCTAATATCTAAACACATTCATTGACATAAAGTTCATCGAAATGTGTATTCAAATAAAAAAGTTATGAGCAATTTAATTAGAAATAACGTCAATTAAGAGACAAATCCGTAAATTAGGTAACCTGTATAACATATTTTTATGCGAGAAATTTGAAAGATTGGTTACCAAATAACATCAAATTCTCTGTTTTATGAGTATAACTTATTATTGGAGTAATTTTATTTACTTTATACCCTTTCTATAGACACAGTACTAGGAATAGGCCCATGGGGAAAGTGGGTGTAGGTCATAAGCCTCCCCGGTCAAGAGCCCCCCCGGTCAAGAGCCCCCCCCGGTCAAGAGCCCCCCCGGTCAAGAGCCCCCCCGGTCATGAGCCCCCCCTGTTTTTAAATCCTTATTTACCTATATTATTTAATCCTTATTGACACTTTTGTAGTTCATTACTGATTATACATAAAATATATGTATATCGGGGGGCGTGCCGCCCCCCGAACCCCCCTGCCAGGTCATTAAACAATCATGAAGTGTGCAGTACAAC